>PVJA010007872.1:0-26260 GCA_004027025.1 Myocastor coypus | reverse complement strand
GACGAGTTTGAACTTGGTAGATCCAGATCTGGTGCAAAGGTAAGAACCACCAAAGCTCTACACCAAAGGTAAGAAGACAGGGCTCTACAAAATGACAAAGAAAAGAAGTAAAATGCACTCTCAGGCCCCTTGAATATGCAGAACTAATACAGGAGACAATAGCATAGAAGAAATTGGAAGTCACACACCTGAAATCTCTGAAATAATAGCATCCAAAGTAAGGAAACAGCTGCAACAAGGTATACAGGAAATCAGACCCAAAACAATTTCTGAAGTTAAAAAAAAAAAGAAATACTATCGGTAATAAAAGATATACTAACTGCTTCTAAAGAAGACACTGATAAAAAAAAAAAATAGAGGAGAATAGAGAAATGATGAAATCCTTGAATGAGCAATATAGGAAAGTAATAGAATGTATGAAGTAGATTCAAAGTGCTATACAGGAACTTAAAACCTCACACTGTTTCAATGAAAGTGAAAATAGACTTTCAGACCTTAAAGACACCATTGCAGCTACTGAGGAGGTAAGAAAAGATCTCTTAAAAACAACTAGGATGCAAGAAAAAGTGATTCAACATCTGTAAGATAATGAACAATGAAAGACTAATAGTCATCAATGAGAAAGAAGGAGTCAATACAAATGATATAAAAAGAATATGAGCAGAAGTAATAGTAGAAGACTTCCCAAATATGGGGAAATAATTTGACATTCAGATAACCAAAGCACATAGAACTTCAAATAACATCAACTCAATTAAAGCCACACTCAGACATATAATAGTCAAGATCCTAGAAATTCAGCACAGGAACAGTATACTAAAAGCCTCTAGAGAAAAGAAACAGATCACATTTAAAGGAAAACCCATTAGAATAATGGCAGATTTCTCTTTAGAAGCCATGAGGTCAAGAGGAGCATGGAGCAAAGTACTACATTTCTTGCAAGAAAACAAATTCCAGCCCAGACTGTTATACCCTGCAAAACTTTTTCAAGTTCAATGGAGAAGTGAAATACTTCCAGGACAAAGAACAACTAAAGAATTTCATGATGACAAAGCCAAACCTACATAGTTTACTAAAAGATATTCTAGAGAAGGATCAAAATGATGGCTACAACTCCATGAAGGAGAATGGAAAGAACCCACCAAATAGGGTAAATAATTAAACACAGGAGAAAAAGAGGTATACAAAATCAGTCTTTCAACTATTGTTTTGTATACAGCAGCAGAACATGTCCATCAGCATATTCTACAAAAGGACTTCTCCTTCACCCTATGGGTCATGATACTGTCAGAGTCTACAGGGTGGATATCAAGGAGATTGCGGTAGAGCTCAGTTCTACAGGAGATACCTGACCACCAGTAAGCATCATGGACATTGTCCACCTCCATGACATACTAGAACTCTATGTGATATTCTACCCCCAAACGTTAGAATTCTGGTCATATATTTGCCATTCCAGAATTTATGTTATGTTTTATTCTTAGTAATTCATGGGGCCAGGGAGATAGCTCAGGGGCACAAGTGCCTGCCTGGCAAGTGTGAGATCTTGAGTTCAATCTCTCGTTCTGAAAAAAAAAAAAAAAAAAAAAAGTCTATTCTATTCTTAGTAATTCTTTACTACCATGGAAACTTTTTCTTAGTTGTTATCTTTGTATGTATTCACCTACTCAAATACTATACGAGTACTCTGAATTGATTACAGATTTGTACATATGATACACAACATTCTGGCCTCTAAGTTGTACTCACGATTTGATCTGAATTTTGGAATATTGTTTTGAAATATTTAATTTAATTTGAATTAATTAATATTTAGTTAATTTTCTGAATATTGTTTAATTATGCTTTTTATTTATGATTCATGCTGTATCTTTGACTTACAATATGTATATGTATGTATACACAAGAGAATTAAGATACATATACAACTACTTTGTCTTAGTTCATTGAGAATAAAAGTTTGTACTAGTATTGTTTAGACAAGATGTCAGATCAGCAATCTTGTCCTCTGAATAGCTACAGTGAAGACAACAATGTGCATGTTGTTAATTATTGTAAACATCCCAACTTGTTTTGAAAGTGTTTCAATTGCTATTTTAACTTTTTTCTCATTAAAATGAATAAAAAATAAAATAAACAACAAAAAAATGCTTAATGAATGACTTTTCTCTGCAATAAGGAAAAACAATACATTCACATGTCAAATCAGGAATAAGACAAATTTCCTAAGTATTACCACTTCTATTCCACATAGTTGTGGCAGTCCTGGCCAGAGAAATTAGTCAAAAGAAAGAAATGGTATCAAATGAGAAAGGAAGAAGTTATATTTTCTCTGTTTGCAATTGTCATAATGTTATATAGACAAAACCCTAAAGACTGAACCACAGAATTGTCGGAACTAATCTTGCAGACTCAGTAAACTTGGGAGATTAAAAAATCAGCATACAAAACTCAGTAGTATTTGTATACCATAACAATAAATTACACAAAAGCAAAATAAGAAAATGATCCCATTTATGGAGGCATCCAAAAATAAAATACTTAAGAATAAACTTAGTCAAGGAGGTGAATGGCAACTGTAACTATGAAATGAATTAACATTTTCTCAGGCTTTCATAGAGAGCAAACTGGTCAAGCAATGGCCATGACTCATCCAGAGGGCTGACACTGACAAAAGTTTTATTAAATGCTGTACATGGTTTCAAGGTAAATCCTGAGGGCATTTGACTGACCTTGTCAGATATAAACATTACATATTTTGTTATATAGGTCTTGCTTCAACTTTGCCTTAACCACTCAGCAGAAAAGTTTAACCACAAGGCAGAAAAAATAAAGCCAGATTAATAGGCTGAGCTATAAAAGGCTCAAGCCAACAGCTTTCGACATTGCCAGTTCCACCAATAATCCACTACTACTATGGAATATTACTCTATGTATGCAACTACTTTCTCTTAGTTCAGTGAGAAGAAATATTTGTACCAATAGTGTTTAGAAGAGTTATCTCGTCATCTTATACTCTAAACAACTACTATGAAGACAACAATATGCATTGTATCAATTATTGTGGCTGTCCTACTAACGTGTTTTGAAACTATCTCAGTATTATTTCTTATTAAAAGTAATAAATAAACCGGGTGTGGTGGCTCACGCCTGTAATCCCAGCACTCGGGAGGCTGAGGCAGGAGGATTGGTGCGAGTTCGAGACCAGCCTAGGCTACAAAAGTGAGCTCAAGGCCAGCCTCAACTGCATAGCGAGACCCTGTCTCAAAACAGACAAACAAATAAAATAAATAAATAAATAAATAAACAAAAAAGAATAAATTTAGTCAAGGAAGTGAATGGAAACTGTAACTATGAAATGAATTAAAGACACAAATGAATGGGAAAATATCCACCATTTGTGGACTAGAAGGGTAATATTGTTAAGCAATCCATGCTACCAGTTGGGATTTGGATCTAGATCTCCTCACTAGTACCTCCTGGGCTTGTAGACAGGGCCTGAAGAAGTGACAGGGCACGGAGAGGCTAGAGCTGACCTGCTGGCTTGCCGTAGGGGGAAAGGCAGGGTCAGCAGAGCAGGGTCCCAGGGAGCAGCAGTGACCTGGAAGGGTGCACTTCCCCTGGCTCCTCCCTTCCATGACTGCATCTGGGGCCCCGAGACATCAGCAGCTTTCTTCCTTCATCCCCTCGGAACCAAGCTGACTATGGACTAAGCCCTGAGCTCAAGTAACCTGTCTCCTTTAAATTGTGCGGGGAAGTAATAAGATACTATCCAAAGCATTTTTACAAATTTGATGCAATTTCCATCAAAATGTCACTTGATTTTTTTACCCAAATGGGGAAACAACTGTAGTCCTCAGTGGACTACTTTTATAGTCCAGTCTAGTGGAACCACAAAAGACCCCAAGTAGCAAACACCGTCTTAAGCAAAAAGAACAAAGCAAGAAGCAACATGCTACCTGATTTCAAAGTATATTGCAAAGTTGTAACATTCATAATGGAGAAACGAGACACATAGAGCAGAGAGTAAAATGGTGTTTAACATGGTAGGGAAAAACAGGAGGTGATTCTGAAGATCCATTTGTATATTATATGCCTGAAAATTGCTAGGAAAGCAAATTTTAAATATTCCTACCACAAAAAGTAAGAACTATATAAATTAAGTTATATTAGCTTGATGTTGCTGATCATATCACAGTATCTTCACACATTACACACGGTAAATACATGAAGCTTTTATTTGGCAATTATACTTCAGTAAAGCTAAAAAGAAAAAGTACACTGGCTTCCTAGATCCTTACAGTTTCTTTCTTCTCAAACACAAGATCCCTGTAGCATCGGTCCTAGTCCTCTCTCCTTCACAACCCTTAACGAATACAACCCACTCTCTAACACAAATTCCCTTTCTTCCAGTGTCTGTGTGTGGCACAGCCCCCTACAACTTCTAGCCTCACTGAGGCCTCTGTGCCACTGTATCTCTACTCTTGCCTGACCCACCAGTCCTTTCACTTTGCTCTACACTCATCTTGGATGGTCTTAGCTATCACTCCAGAAATTCTTCTACAAGCTTTTGCCAACTACCTCAGACCCGTCTGTCTTCATCATACACCATATTACAAAATGCCAACCTGGATGGAATCAATGATTCTGCAAACTTACATCCGAGTGGCTGCATTGTGATGCAGAAACACACACACACACACACACACACACACACACACACGCACACACACACACACGGACAGATGACAATCACACATCTGTCATCACTGCTCTCTATATAGCAGAAATTCCATCATATTTCTCAGACCAGCTTGCTCTCCCACACCTCACAAAAGCTATTGGATAATTTCCTGTGCCCTTCAGCCCCCAGCTTCCCGGCTTTGCTTTACTTTCTGTGAAGAAATTTTTGTCCTCCTCCAAATGATTACAGCACTTTTCAGAACTCCATCGGCTAACTTCATGGCATGTAAGAAATTACCTACTGCTGCCCCAAACCTGCTGTCCAATTAATACAGGCAAATGAGGTGATGGTGAGGCAGATCAACAGTACTGGTATCACCTGGGGACTTTGGGGAAGGTAAATTCTCAGTTTGCCCTCTGACTCTGAAGAATCACAAATTCTCGTTGGCGTAGAGGTAAAAATCTTTGTTTTAACAAGCTTTCCCAGTAACTCTGGAATAAACTAAAATTTGAGAACTACTGTTACAATGGATCTGCTCCTCATTCTCCCCCGAGCCAACACCAACTTAAGCTTTAGATTCCCTGCTTGTCTTTGCAGGGAGTTTCCCTCGTCCCCTTTCTCTGTACCAAGCCCTTCTCTTTCAAGGTTCCTATTGACTGAGACATGTTAAAGCTCTTCTGCTTAAACAGTGACTTTCCTGGGAGTGCCTGGCCTTGTTGACCTTTTCTCAAATCACTTCATACCTTTAAATTGCAAGACTTTCTACTCTTTTTATTGTCCTCCTACCTCTCCAGCTAGTTTTTCTGTCTCTTGTTGATCTATCCTCTTCTCTGCCATTAAAAGCTGGGAATTTCCCCCCTTTCACCTTATATTAGTGATTACTCTTAAGAAAGTTTTTCAACTTTTATTGCTTTGAAGGTTATCCACACACAAATTTATATTAATAGTCCAGAATCTGCCCTGGTCACATCATTTCTTAAGGATGTCTAGTAATTTCAAATTATACTTCTGTGAAATTCAATTCATGATCTTCACCAATACTAGCTGTTTCACTTTACTCCTTTCTTTTACTTTAGTACAAAGGTTCTGCCTTTGTCTTCATCCTGCTGGATTATTCTTGCTTTCTCTTTCACCTAATTTATTGCTACAATTTCTACCAATCTCAATTCAAACATCTCTTCTTTAAAGAAGACTTCCTAAATCAATTTAATGCTTATACATTATAATTTCACACTTACTTTTATGATGAGGCAATGAAATGCTCATTTCTCCAATTATAACGTAAGCTACATAAAAAATGAACACCAATTCTGATTTACTGAGAACAAAATTCCCAGTACTTAGCTGGTACATTGTGAGGCAGTCAAAAAAAAATACATTGAATGTATAATTCTTCTTATCATTTACATACATGTGGTAAATATTGTTTACCCTATGTGAAAACTGATCACCCTAAATGTTTTTTAATAAACTCAGTGCCTCTAAACACTTTAAAAAAGACCTATATATTCATTCCTAAAAAAATAAATAGAAATTAAACATTCCTGCATATGAGTTGTTGCCTTAACAAGAGGCCAATCTCCAAGGAAAATGGGTGGTCACTGGTTGAGTACAAGAAGGTAGGAGAGAGAAACAACATTAAAGCCACACACAAAAGCAAGGTTAAACTTAAAAAGATAGAACCCCACAGTCCCTGGGATATCCCACACTAATGATGCAGACGCTGTCCAGAGGGAGATGCTGTGTTTCCATGCTGGGCTGCCAGGGTGCTGCCTTGAGGCTGGTCTCCCTGAGTCATGTCTGGTCAAAGCTTGCAGCCATAACATCAAAAGGGGCCGGCCAAAAAGCTCAGCAGATTAAAGTGCCTGCAAGCAGGCACAGGGGCCTGGTGTTTGATCCTGGGCCTGCCAAGCTGGCCCTGCCCCCAGGTCACATTGAGACCGCAATTGAGACTGGGTGTGGTAGCATCCACCTATAATCCCAGCTCTTGGGAGGCTGTAAACAGATGGATCACTATGTGTCTGATCTAGTAGTGAGACCCTGAACACTCTGTAGACTCAGCCCTAAAATAAAAAAATAAAAAAAGATCAGGAATCGCTCTTAGATCTTCCTATTCTCATCATGAAAACTAGAGAGAAAACACAGAAGGCAGAAGGGGGAAAACTACATAAACTTAGAGGGACAAATGCTGATTTGCCAACTACTTATTTCTGCAATATTTCAAATGACAAGCCATGATTTACATGTTGCTACCATTAAAAATTGTTCTGTTTTTCAATATAAAAATAAATCTTTATGGGTGCAGATAGGAACTAGTTGTGCAACAGGCCCAGTAGCTTAAAGAAAGATTTGATTAGCTTGCATAAATAACAAGTCAGAAATCTTTCTAACACTGTCAGGTAATCAGTATGTCACAGCTTTCCCCCATGAAGGGAAACAAAACTTGATGATCATTGACTGTATCTGAAAACAGGCAAGATCTCATCAACAGATGGGTGACTGTCGATTAGCCATTTGTTACCCTGTGTGCATGCTTTGGCAGCTCTCCTGAAGCAGCAGCAAATGGGCGGGGGGTGAGGAGACGCCGGAGCAGGGGTGGAGGGATGAGTTCTTCTGAATCTCATTTTTAATTTTTCGTAACATTGTGTATGCTTGACAGAGATATAATCTAGTGGGAAAATAACATGAGGTAGAAAGAATTTCATTCAACATAAATTGGAGCCCTTTCACCAGGGCCTTTATGGGTTGCTATGTTTCCAAGGCAAAGTTCCTCATATTCCAAGTATGTAAGAATCAACAAGGTGTTCAGTAAAAAGCCACACTCTAGGATGTTTTTATTTAGTAGAACTGAGGTATGGTGGAAGAATACAAATCTTTTTTTTTTTTTTTTTTTTTTTTTTGTCTTTTTGAGACAGGGTCTCACTATGCAGTTGAGGCTGGCCTTGAGCTCACTTTTGTAGCCCAGGCTGGTCTCGAACTCACACTAATCCTCCTGCCTCAGCCTCCCGAGTGCTGGGATTACAGGCGTGAGCCACCACGCCCGGCTACAAATCTTAATACTCTAGAGGATTCATCTGTAGGTCACACTTCAAAAAAATTTTTTTGGAAAAAGAAATTTGGGTTGCTCTTATCCTTAATATATGTAACAGTAAGAAAAAGCATGATCTGAGCTATTAAAACTGCAGTGCAAAGAAAGGATAGAATGTTTCACTATCTTCTACTTTCTCTTATAGCCTAAGTAGGTTCTAGATCAAGTGTTTCTCAGACTTTCATAAAAATCCTTATTAAACTGCTTCTGATTCATAGGTCTGAGGTGAGGCCCATAATTGTGCAGTTCTAAGTTGACCATAGGGTTCACTGCAGCCACTAGACTTCAAATTCACATGAGTACCGTGATTCTAGACACTGGTGTGAGAGCACCTGAATGCATCAGTGTTACCTGAAGGGCTGACCAATATACGAACTGCTGTCCCCACCTAAGTTTCTGATTCATGTGGCCACAGGGGTAGGGTTTGGGCCAATGCAGCTTTCAGCTTAGGAATGCTGGTGGCCACCAAAACCTTGAGAAAGCAAGTGGTAGCAGACAACTATAATCCCTGAACTCAGGGTGCAGAGGCAAGAGGATTGCTGAGAGTTCAAGACATGAGCCCAAGGCCAGCCTGAACTACATGGAGAGACCCTACCTCAAACAACAACCACAATAACAACAATAAAACAGATTGTTTCTCCCTAGTCAGCTGTAGAGAAAGTCCAGCCCTTGATACATATACCTTCAGTCTGGGGGGATGCCTGAGATCTTGTATTTCAAACAGGTTCACTTACAAGCAGCACTGATGCGTCATCCATAAGAAAATACTATATACTGTTGCCCCAGACTCTATTTAGAGGAGTGCTATGGTTGAGAAATAAACATCTGTCTGACTTGGGCTGTCTCATAGTTATTAGAGTGCTGGCAATCAGCAAAAACTTGATGTCACTACAAACCCTGGAAGAGATTACAATTACTGTTTTCTATTATTTCCCTCCCTTATTCTTTTGGGGAACAGAAATGATGCAGAAGGTGAAGGATAGTGTCATTTCAATTTTTTTAAAAAATGGATAAAGACTTTAGAAAAGATACGTAATATAAACTTCATGTATTGAAATTTAAAGTTTACCTAAGTACTGAGCTTTGAAGTCATGTACCACTTCCCCCTAAAATCTGTTACTTTGTGATAGGTGATTGTTGTCAGAAAAAAAATCCCTACAAGATAGGGAGGACAAATTTTGGCTGAGTGCTTTCCCACCAACTTGAGACCCCAACTACTAGGCTTCCAATTCTCTGGGACCTCCCACATATTACATTCCTTTGAGTTGAGGAATTAAGGGTCTTTTTTAAAAAGTGTCCTATCTTGAAGGCTTCACCCATCAGACATCAACATTTCCCTGGGCTGGAATCATCCGTGGGATGGTAGATTTTGTTGAGTACCTGCTGTGCATCAGGCATGGGGCTAGGTCCTGATGATGGTGCCAAGAACAAAAGGAGCAAGATCTCAGCATGGGGAAGCTCATGTGGAGCTTGCGCTGGGTCTGCCGGGTGCTGGGAAACGAGTAAGTGGAGGAGGCTGTAAATGATGTGGAGAAAAGAAAAGGAAACAGCCTGGGATAACGAAAGAGGGCCTGCTTCATTACATCTCACAGTTGGAGAAGATTTTTATGAAGAGGTGATTAGTGAGTTGTGAAAGATAAGAAAAAGCCAAGTATGGCCTTCATCAAGTCACAGGGCCAGAGTCGCTTATTGTTTTGGTGTGTGGTTGGGAAGAACAGGAAATTTTTGACAATGGAGGAACATGGGAAAATAAGAAGGCTGCACAGTGGGGTCCACTCAGAAGAAAAGACAGGAGTCGAGAAGAGGGCGCGTGGCTGTGAAGGACACAAGAGCCTCCGCTTTCTGCGGAGGCTGCCTTCTGAGCCACAGCTCTCAACTGCCTTCATGTACTAAAAACAGCTCAGTCCCAGTCTGCTGAAGTTTAACTTGCACTGAGTCACTGAAATGGTGAAATAATTATACTCAGGATGGAGCAGCTGTGAGGCCCCAGCGCACAGGGACACACTTCAAAGAACTGGCCGATGTTCTCAGTCTTTCCATTTCTGAAGCAACACTGAGCAGCTCTGAACTTCTGGTAGCCTGATCAATATGGTGAATTAAAGTTTAGCAAAGAGCCCTGCTGGGTAGAGCCAGGTCTGAGGCTGTCCCAGGAGTCCCAAGGAACAGCGTGCAAATAGCTCCACCCCACACTCTGAGAGCAGTGTCTCCCATCCTGTCCCCTCCACCTGGTCCCTCCATGTGCATTTGCACCATCCACTTGAACAAAGTCAACTTCCAAGGGAAGTAGGATTTCCTGGTCATTTAAGAACAAAACCTATATAGTTTTTATTGCTTATGGTTTATTTAAGAGTTTACATATTTTGTAAGTAGATGTCCTGCAGCAATCCAAGAGCATCGATAGCAACCATGAAGCTAGTTTCAGACAAGGGCTTTCAAAAGTTCGTTCAGAAGCTGTCAGAGTGCTTGCCTGAGGGAGATGAAAATGGCGTGGCACTCTGCCTGCACCCAGTGCTCAGAGAGAGAAGAGTTCACCTGACACAGCCTCCCTCGGGTGGTAACGACTGCCTCTAATCACACTTCATTTATTGAACGTGAAAGGAGGTCTGCTGTGGGCGCAGTGTAATGACCCAGCAATTCATTTTACTTTCTGGTGTTACAGGCAGTTTTCTTTGGGTTCAGCAGGGTCAAAGAGCTTGAAATGTTATCTAGAATAAGACAAATATGTAATTTTGGTCTTACTCTGTTCTTCTATTTTTTTTTTCCTCAATGATCAGTTAGGAGACATTCTTTTACTCAAAAAAATGTGGGATGTGGTTGTACAACACTTAGGGTGGTTCATGAAGGCGAACTGTCTATAAAATGAGGCATGCTTGAGACCTTACAGGCCAGTATCTCCAGCTGAGGAAGAGTTCTTCCCAAATCTCTGCATGGTAACATACTTGTGGACTAAAATGTTCCGTCGGACTCAGCCTGTTTGGTAAAAACTTTCAGAGTAATGGGTCTCCTGGCCAGCAGCATTTGAAAGGCAGGCAAACAAGCCTTCCAGGGCTCACACTGAGTTAAGAAAACATATTCTGCATGACTTTTAGACCAAATTAGGGACCAAAGTCTGCATTCTTTCACTCAAGACTAGGTTTATATCTCCACAGGCAATGTGAAATGGAGTGCAGAGAGATGATCTCATGAAATAAATTAGTTTAGACAGGATGCCTGGTTTATTCCTACCTCACAGGGTGTGTGTGTGTGGGGGTGTCTGTCTGCCGTCTGTCTGCCATCTGTCTGTCTGTCTCTATGTGCTTGTGTGTTTAACAGCAGGCTAAGTAAACAGCAGCACTGAAGTGATCCACCAGAAGGGTTCTAACCAGCACTAAAATTAGATTTTCCTATGGGTTCTGCCACCACTCACCAACCAGGTGACCCATGGCAAAATGTCTTAAGCCTCTGTTTCCTCTTCTATGAGATGTTCTTATAAGATCTATCACACCACTCCCAGGGTAGCGAAGATCAAAACGATAATGAAAGAGAACACCTTGTGCTGACACATCTGGGCTCCACATTTCTGCCAATAAATGTCCCTACTAATATTTGCACCCAGTTATCCATAGACTCATGTCGCTTTTCTTGGGCACACACTGACACATCACCACTTAGACCCCTCTGTCTCTCCTACCAGGACCACAGAGCGACTCATTTCCCAGGGTTGGATGAACTCACTGTCTCCAAAATGACCCAAGTGTAGCTGCCTCGAGAAGAAGATAGCAGCATAGGAAATTGAATCTGAGCTTCTTGTGTGGAAGGCGGGGCAGCAATCATGGTGAGCACACTGGGGGTTTTCCATCTGAGTTGACTGGTTGGGTTCATAAAATCTCTTTCATTTTTCATCAGAAGATTCCAAGTTTTATATATTTATTATTCCTCTCATTATTTCACAGCCAGCAGCATATTTTACTTGTAGCAGTGCCTAGCTTGGAATAATTTTGGAAACCACAATGCTTATGAAGCATGGCTTACGAGGGCACCAGTAAGCAGCCTTTGCTCTTTATTAACAGGCCGGGTTGAATATTGCTTACATTTGCACCCTGGTGTGCCCTGCCATTTCAACTTTTTTCCCTACTACCAACAATGACAGAACATGGGGGTAATTCAGCCAGGGCTCCCCCTCCCCCGACCTCCACCTTGTCACAGATTCAAGGAACCTGGTATAAACATAATTTATGTAGCTCCCCACAGTCACACTGAAAAGCCCTGAGCATTGAGTGGCAACAGCATTAGAAGTTGTTCTCATGGCCAATGTGCCTTAGTGAAATATAGTATGGAGTCGCCACTGCCTTCTTCAACCACAGTCTCCCCTTCAAAAATTAGTGTCCATGGGTGGCTGTCAATATAGATCAAGCTAAGGGGAAAAATATGTTCACTGAGAAGTTATTTGGCCCGGACTATACTACACAACGAACATGGTGATTACAGATGGATTTTTGCCTCCCTAAATGTTTCTGTTCTTTTCTTACACTGTGACCTTTGTGAGTTCATTTGGCTTATATTTGACTGGCTTGACCATAAAGAAGTGAGTTTAGGTCACTCAATTTATCTAATAAAACACAATTTGAATCTCTACCATTAGAAGTGAAATGTTTATATATTTCCTGGGTGTTGTTTTTATAAATTCGGTGAGATTATTAAATTAACACATTTCTCTGCAGAAGGGAAGATTGATTCATTTTCCTGAGTTCTCACTGAGACATGAAGAAAAGAGGCAGAAGGGAACAGGGTAAGTGGTTCTGGTTAGAATGGAGTGAGAAGAAAAGATATAAGGAAGAAAGCAAGATATATGCTTTTGTGCTTTGGAATCCAGAAGAACAGTCCTACTGCAAGGAGTCCGTAGAGTTCAGTAACTCCCACCCGAGAAGGTCTTTCGGCCTCAGGGTGTGAAGCCGCCAGACCTTCTCCTTTTCTCAAGGCTCTCCAGACATTCGTAGTGACACACCCTCATAACCTCATGAAAAGACAATGTCAAAACTCTTGGTGTAAACTGAGCCCCAAGCCCGGCTGTTGAGCCATTTTTCTCCAGACCACACACCCCAGTGAGAAGATTCACAAGACCTTTGGGGTAAGTGAGTGGTGCAGAGTGAGCCTGGGGCTGACCTGTCCTTCAGGGACACTGCGGTCCATGGTCATGAGCCCTGCTGGAGGCCTAATATGCTCTCAAATCTCACTTCTGCCATTGCTTTGACCTTAAATGTATTCGGTACCCATTTCTCTTCTTTGTTAAATGAGGACAGCAGGATCTGCTTGACAGGATTGTGATAAGGTTACTATTCCTGATAGACCCCACCGACAAAGGCATCCCAGGGATGTGGAGTGGGAAGATGGGAAGTTCTGGGAAACCTTCATCCACTCACCCTGCAAAGCTTACTGCTGTCTATCATTTGCTACAGAAAGCTATCCATATAGCACCATGGATCGTTTCCCTTACCTGACCTCTGTCTTTCCCTCCATTTACCCTTCTTATCTCTTTTATCCTCATTTACATGACTGCAAACAGCAGAACCCTGAATTCATCCCAGATTTAGTGTTTAGATCTAGATTTGTGCTTATAGCACAATAGTGCTCCAGTGCATGGAGATCAAGAAGAGGGAGAAGAGAGGAAGAGAAAGAGAGGAGACAGAAAGAGAGAGAGAGAGAGAGAGAGAGAGAGAGAGAGAGAGAGAATGCTAGCATGTGCCTTGTGGCATAACCCTAGTCACATTGAAACCCATATGAATGACATACCTCATAATTGTAAGAGTATGACCTGCAAAATCAAATAGCCCTTACCTCTTGTCATGGTCCTTATTGTTATCACTACTGCTATTACTACTACTACTACTACTACTACTACTACTACTACTACTACTCTCTTGAGTCCATTTTTGTTCCTTTCTGTTCCAGTATTCAAAAGTGAAGTGGAAGAGCTGGCCAAATAGCTCAGCAGATTCAAGTGCCTGCAAGCAAGCACAGGGCCTAGGGTTCAATCCGCAGGTCTGCCATGTGAGCCCCACCTCCCTGGCTGCTGAGATGGCAACTGAAACTGGGTGTAGTGGCACACAACTGTAATCCCAGCTCTTGGGAGGCTACAAACAGGTTGTACACTACAAGTCCAATCCAGTAGTGAGACCCTGAATACGCTGTAGATCTTTTCCTAAAATTTAAAAAAAAAAAAATTTTTTTTAAAGTGAAGGGAGAGAAGTGAATATGTATTGTATGAAATAAAGCATTTTGAGGATGTTACCCTTTTACACTTTCCTTAATCCGGGAACCATCATCTCCTTGAGAAGAAAGGCAAATCCATTGGAGTAGCTGACTGTGTACTTGATTAAGGACCAAGTCAGGCCCTTGACACAAAGAGCTGCATGCCTGCCAGCCTGAACATTATCCTCAATACCCTGGAAGAAATGAGCAACGTTAGAAATGGAAACATAGCCGCCCAGAGGCATGCCCACTGGAAAGCCCAGGCTGAGCCCCTCTGAGCACCTGACAGAACAAAGGAGAGAAACCAAAGCTATGCCACTCCCCTCTGATGAAGCGGGACTTGTGTCAGAAACACGCAAGGGCTGGATATGACTCAACAGTTTGAAGCCAAACAAGAGGAGTGCAAGTTCAAGGCCAGAATGAACAACATAGCAAGACCACTTTCCAAAATAAAACAATAAAATGGGCTGCAGATACAGTATGACACCACAATAAAAATATGTGTAAATAAAAAAGAAATTTAAAAAAGAAAGAAAAAGCAAGAGGGATTGGTTGTTGCTGCTGTTTCCCATGCTACCAGCGGAAGTCAGAGCCTCCCACATTCTAGAAAACAACAAGTCCAAGGGGAGTGCTATGGCGCCTTCACTCTCAGTCCTGTCTGCCCTTGTGCAACCGCACCACAATTTCAGAAACATTAAAGAAGACACGCTAAAAACAAAAAATGAATCAAGTCAGCTGAACTAGCCCCAGTGACCCTTCTTTTCAAATGGAGAACTTTCCTTCCAGAAACCTAGCTGTTAGAGCTTCTTCCAATGGAAAATTCTAGTAAGGAGGGCTGGGGAGCTAACTCCGTGGTCTGGGCTACAAAGTGAGTTCAAAGCCAGCCTGAACTGCATAGCCAGACCCTGTATATCTCAAACAGACCAAAAAATATAAAAGGAAGGGAAGTAAAGGAAATGAGGAAAGGAAGGGGAGGATCCTTGGGGAGGAAAGAGAAAGGGCAAAGGATAGAGAGCTATATAGCCTTTGAAAAATACTTAGCTTCTAAGCCTTGCTTACTTGTTTTATAAAGTCTTATTCCTTCAGAGGTGTAATTAAGAGGACCAGCGAGATGGCTCAGTGGTCTAAAGCACCTGCTTAGGCAAGTTTAGGGAACTGCAGTTCGATCCCCAGCACCACATGCTGTGTCAGCCCCACCTCCAGGGCAGGCTGAGACGGCCATAATATAAAAAAAAACCAGAAGGCTCCAAGCAATAATTAAACCAGATAATTGTGAGTCTGGGGTTTTAGCTCAGTGGTGAAGTGTTCTTGCCTAGCATTCTTGAGGCCCTGAGTTATTCTTAAAAAAGAAAGAAAAAGAAAAAAATCAGACAGCAGTAAAATACCAGAGCAGAACATGCCTCTCCTCTCGTGGTGGTAGTCACGGTGGAGAACTAGCTGCCTGTAGAGACCACAGTCCTTGGCCTATGCGCAGCTGTGCTGAGAATCTCTAGCCAGGGGCAGGTTGGCACAGAGACACTTCCCAGACCATAGCCCTTACATAGCATCTTCTACTCACTCCCTGCTGCCTCCTCACTGGAATGGCATCCCATAGGACCCTGCAGGTCACTGTGAGGCTGAGTGCCACAAATCCTGAAACATCCAGCCTAGACTCTTCCTAGCAAGGAATGCATTTCTGCATGCCTAAGCCACTGATTATTGTGGAGTCTTCTATTGTAATAGCTGACCCTACCTTAACACTAGTCCTGGCACACAGCATAATCTTAGTAAGTTACAGCTGTGGTCCAAATCATGAAGAAGAAAGAAATATCATTATATATGTTTTCCTTTACAGTGCAATAATAGCTAATAATAATAGTTATAATAATAGCTAATAATAACAGCTAATAATATTATTGAGCCAGGGAGATAGCTTAGTAACACACTGTCTACCTGGCAAGCTCAAAGTCCTGAATTCAATTTCCAGTACTAAAAAGGCAAAGAAAAGAAATAATAGCATTAACACAAATGTGTTAGCATTAACACAAATGCTCATTCCTTCTGTTCCCTTGTGATTTATAATTCCTTGATCCTAAAATCAATAATATTATTACTTTACAGGGATTATGGGATATTTATTAAACTAATACTTTTCAAAGAGATTTTGGAGTCCAAGACCAAAATCTAATAGTTTAGTGAATACAATGTAAAATGAGTATACAGATACCATGTTACACTTCTATAAAAATTCCTAAGCAAAGACTAAGAAATTAATATGAATGCACCAACATAAGAAAAATCTAAGAGTGAAATCTACCAGGGACTCCTAGTCAGATTTTACTTTATTTTTAAATAAACTTCCAGTGATTTAATTAATGCCATCTTGACGTGAAGAAAATACTACTTTAAATAATCATAATTGGATTCTTTGTAAGTAGAAGTGTTTAATATGTTCAAAGTTCAAATATTTTTAAATCATAAAAGTAAATTACCCAGCTACATAGTGATAGACAATTTAAAGATTTGTACAAACTTTACTCATTAGGAGCCAGGGAGATAGCCTTGTGACACAAGTGCCTGCCTGGCAAGTGAAAGGTTGTGAGTTCAAACCCCAGAATAAAATTTTACTTGTTAGATATACTTATTGTTTGTTAGTTTGATCTTTCTTGTTGTTTTCTTTCTGATACAAGATTTTTCACTATGCAGCCCAGGCTGGTCTCAAACTTGTAGTCTTCCTGCCAAGTGCTGGGATTATAGGTATGCACCACCACACTTGGCAGTTTTTTTTAGTTTCTGAAGCCTTTCATATATATATTTAAAAACAAAAGAAAGTTCTCATTTCCTTTTGATGTCACAAAAAAGTAGGAGTTTTAGACAAAAAGGAGTTGCTCATACATACATGCTCATTCCTTCTGTTCCCTTGTGATTTATAATTCTAAATTTGGCCCTTCTACCCTAGCTCTGGAAGGCATTTGCAGCAATCTTAAAAGAATTCTTCTAACTGAAACAATGTCAGGAACTCTCATACTGTACAGCACTGGAGCACTTAACAAAACTGCTGTTGTGTACCTCCTGCCTCCCTATAAAAATCAATATTTAAATCTAAAATAATAAAGGGAACACCCAATAAACTATTATATCAGATCCAATGTAATAGGTTTTACTTTTCTTAAAAAAAAAAAAAAAAAATGATCAAAACCTAAAGAGCCAGGCATGGTGGGATTCACCTGTAATCCTAGCATTCAGGAGTCTAAAGCAAGATCTCAAGTTTGATGCCTTCATAGGGAGACCTCATCTGAAAACAACCCCCCCCTAAAAAATGATTAGTACATAGGTTAGACACTATGTCATTTTACTCTGAAAAACTGATAAAGTAATTCCCAATTACAGTATAGTCTTTGACACCCACAGTTGAAATGTGTCCTCTTCTACACTGCATGACTGATATCTATCTAGACTTTACTGGACCAGGTGATGCCAATTACAGTATAGTCTTTGACACCCACAGTTTGTAATGTGTCCTCTTCTACACTGACTCCCTTGATGGCCTACGTTGTCTGCCTACCTGCCTATATTTCTACCTCACTTAACTGTCTACAATAAAACTGTCTCAGGGGCCAGGGAGATAGCTCAGTAGAATAAGTGCTTGCCTGGCAAGTGCAGGGTCCTGAGTTCAATCCCCAGTACCGGGGGTGGGGGGGGGTCTCATCCTCTGACTTCATTGCACCCACAGTAAAAAATGAATTTATAAACATACATTTAGATTTTTTTCTATATTTCAATTCTGTGAAAGTTAGATAAAGTCACAACATAATCTAATGGCTTTCTCCCTATATTGTAACATTTTCTAATGTTTCTTTAGCATCTAGTAGGTGCATAGCAATCTTTCCTCAACTGCCTCCCCCAAAATCAGAACCTTGAAGTAGAGCAATGAGCAACCCTGAAACCCCTGACAGACTCTTGTTTTCAAGAAATAAAAGCCAGACACAATTTTTACCTCATCTAAGATCAAAAAAGCAATTCACAAAATCTGAGGTCCCCTAGTGCAGTTCCCTCTTTATCCCCAAAATATACTATTATTTTATTCAACAGAATCATGTATCAAATACTAACTCTTTGCTTTTTGGGTTTTGCTTTGTTTTGCTTTTGTATTTTTTAGGGAAGGATCTACAGAGTGTTCAGGGTCTCACTACTACATCAGACTCCTAGCCATCTGCCTGTTTACAGCCTCCCAAGAACTGGGATTACAGTGAATGACACCATGCCCAGTATCAATTGCGTCTCAGTGTGCCCCAGGGGCAGGTCTGGCACAGCAGGCTCAGGGATTGAACACCCCTGCTTGTAGGTGCTTTTAATTCACTGACCTATTTAGCCGGCCCTATACCAACTGTGTTATTCTGAGTGCCAAACACACACACAAAAAAAGAAAACTTTTAAAAATTACTTTAACAGTTGTCCTTACAATAATTCTTGAGGAGGAAATGATCTTTGTTTTGTAAAATGCTATGACTAAATGCTTAGAGTAAAAGTGATACCTTAGGAGGCTTTCAAGCTGCTACAGTAGAAGCATCAGAAAAGAAGCTAAAGTGTCGGCTGGACCACAGGAAGGACCCACTCAAGTTTGTTGCAGAATTGTCAATATACAGAAATGGGGGTTTACCAGGTAGCTCAGTTGATTAAAGCACATGATTCAGCAAAGTCACTTAGGTGTCAGGGACTTAGGTTCAATCCTCACCTCCACATGGAGCATAAGACTTTCCCTTAAGGCAGCCTGAGCCAGCGCCCCGCCAAAAAAAAAGCTTTTGCAGAAATGAAAATGATTTTAATGTCTATTAAAATTAAAACAAAAAAATAAAATTTAATAAAGTACTAAGTACAGCAGCAGTTTAAAATAATTGTTAATTATATGTAGCAACAGGGAAAGTTCAAGATGTATTACTTACAGGAAAATAAACAGTGAAATAATAGTCATTTACATACAGGTACAAATTCTCTATGATGAATGTGCTCATTATGAATGTCTAAAATGTACCAATAAAATCTAGTGTTAAAAAAAGAAATAGCTACTCATAACACTCATTAAATATACTCTCAAAGCACTCCTTATTTATTTTTAATTTTATGTATTTGGTAAGGGTCTTGCTACACAGCTTGAACTTACAGTGATCCTCCTATTTTAGCCTCCCCAGAGCTGTGATTACAGGCATGCAGCACCACTCCTGGTCTCACCAAAGTGCTCCTTATTTGCTAAAAAAAATAAATACATTGGCAAGGATCCAGTCAGATCGAGCGTTTGCAGATAACCTTGAGACCTGTGTTCCTGGTGCTCTTCAACAGGACTTTGTCCATCTTGGTTTCAATTTTTACCAAAAGAATTATTTATTCACTGCTTCTCTTATCCAAAAATTAAACATTTCATTTTTATAATCTTTTATTTCTTTATTTATTTGGTACAGAGTCTCACTATGCAGCTCAGACTTGTAGTGATTCTCCTGTCTCAGCTTCCCCAGTGCTAGGATTACAGGTGTGCTCCACCATGCTTGGCTTCAGTGACTGGCTTGGTGCCTGGGGCCAGCACAGCATGCAATACCAGGGTTCGAACCCAGGTCACTGCATTTGCCAGGCAGGCACTTAGATCGCTAAGCCATCTCCCCAGCCCCTAAACATTTTAATACTTTTAATGTAAAAGATCAAGGACACGGACATACTAGTTGAATTTTTATATCATAATGAACAAGGATGTCCAAAGTGGAGTTATTTGATATTCTTAAATTATTTTAAATATTCTATTTCAGAAAATGACTCTCATGAGTTTTGTTTTCATATTTAATGGATTTGTCATTATTTTCTAAAGGAATGTTTATAATCTAAGACGTCTCTGACCACTAAAAGCATTAGTTAGTATTATGGACCCAATGAACAGAAAAGACGAAATAATATGCATGTGGGAATCAAGAGATTATACCTAATTTATATAATAAGTCTGTATACTTTGGCAAGAATGTACTAAAATAAGATCTCAAAGAGACTTTTCTAAGCTACTTGAGGCTTTTCCTTCATTGCAGTTGTAAAGGTCCGACTGCAAGTACTGACTGAAAGTTGCTGAGTTTCTGCTCACCTCAGCACCCCTGTCTAAATATTGTCCTGGTTTCACCTGCAATCATATCTAAAAGAGATTATCGTAACTCCAGTCCTAAGGATACTGTGTTTAAACTTCTGAGGCGGCAATCTCCATAAACTCCTCTCACCCTGGGAAGGGGCACAGGACACTAGATCAAGCCTAGTCTTCCAGGGAGATCAGATCTGAATTTAACAATTAAGTACACAGGGATGGGAGCAACCCAAAGTCATCTCTGGGTCGATGCAGAAAGCATTAGATAATTTATGAAGTAAATTTGCTTCCTTAATTATGTTCATTTGCACTGCTCTAAAATGAATGAATCTGGTTTGCATTCCTAACCATGTGTGGGTGATTTCAGAGATGGTCTCAGGAGTGAGACTGGGCTACACATGGCTTTAATCATGACGTGGATACCCTAAGAGGTACGTAATCTGCACCAGGATAGTAAAAGACCTCTTATTTCCTTAGCTATCGGTTAGATAAATATAAACTATGCTATTCCTATGCCAGTTAGTGTGCTTTGCAGAGGTGCAGAGGTGCTGGTTCAGGCTCCAGAGCAGGCAGTGCAATCCCAGGTAACAGGGGCTGTCATCACTGAATTGCTAAGCATGAGGCCCACTGTGGACATTTTTCTATAGATGTTCTCACACAGCCTAGAAATACAAGTAAGTGAGAATTCAGACTCGGCCAGTCGAGGGCAGTGATGGCCCTTCATAGCAGAGTGTCCAGCCATCTCTGCCCTGCTGGCCTGCACTTGGTCCTCTCTCTACTCTGCACCCTCACAAGGAGCCAAGTCAGTGCCCAGCTCTCCTCGGATAGCATGCCTTGGTTCCTTGAGGCGATGTCTTATCTTACAGTTTTATAAGAAAGAAAGAAACAAACAAACAACAGCAACAAAAGCCAGAAGAAAACTAAAGCCTTGAAAGAACACCTTTTCTTTCCAACTCTAACTCAACTCTAGCTTATTCACCAAGTCAAGTAGACTTACGTATGGCAAGAGCCAGATGGGAACTGAGCAACCACATCGTCCACTGGGGAGGAGGGTCCCAGAGAGAGCCTGCGGTCCGCTCTTGCACAGAGAGCTGAGGCCCAAGCTAGGATGGCAACCTGTAGTGGGGAGCAGAGCCTAGACCAAAGCTTCAGGAGCCTCACACACCCTGGTAAACACAAAATAAATTTTAGAAATAAATAAAGAATTTAAATGTCCTTTAGAACATGTTATGTATTTCAATACAAACCTTAAGAGAATTACTGTAAGAATTGTGTGTATTTGGGATAACATTACGAACTCTACTTACATAAAAAGTTTGGGATACCTCAAAGTTTCTTTCAAATTGTGAATATCTATTTATCTGGATGATCTAGTCTCTTATTTTTATAGTGTGTATAAAATTGAGTGTGTGCAGTAGAATAAGTGCCTACCTAGCAAGCACGAGGTCCTGAGTCCAAGGGTCTGGAACCACAAATAAAATCAACTAAGATAAGATGAGATGAGATAAAATAAAATAAAAAACTGAGTGCATGAAACAAAAGTAGTATTTCTTGGGCTACTTTTCTGGGAACCTTTGGATATCCCGCTGTGTAAACCATTTGAGCTAGAGTATGATAATTAGGAATGAGACTCTTTCTACTGGGAATATGGTTTCCATTAGAACCCAGGGTACACTAATAGTTGCAAACTTTATTGAGTTACCATTGGATGATCATAACTACTTCACACTTATAAAAAGAAAAACATTAGAGCAGGAAGTGTGATATTTGCAGAAAGATCCAATGGTTATCCGTCTACAAGGCCAAGGTAAATAAGGCACAGTCGGACCTCACGGCCTCTCAGGTTCATCAGCGCGGGCAGCACCCAGTGGGAGAGGCCTCGGGCCTCGTCTCGGCTGCGCCTCGCTCCCACCAGCCACCCTGCACTGTCCAGGCTCCTGACTACACTCTTGTAAATGCCATATGCCCTGGTGTCTCTCGCTGGCCTTGTGTGTGTGTGTGTGTGTGTGTGTGTGTGTGTGTAAGCTGCGTTTCATTTATAAATCCACCCATTTTGTTAACATACATTTTAATATTGTAAACCTAAAAAAGGAATCTGCAGAGCCAATGCAACAAGCACGTATAAACTCACGTCCAGAAATGCTATTCTACACTGAGCTGTCCTTCCTAAGTCCCATCTCAAGCCAAGCATTAAGATGTATTTACACAAAGCACCCATCAACGATGCAGTTTAATTCTTCATTATCCAAACTCTTGGCTAGACATTAACTGTAAAGATACTATTTCCCCTTATTTAAAAGGTACATGATTATAACACGGTACATCACTGGCCTTGTTTAAAACAGGCTGTTCTCTTTCCTTTTTCTTTTCCTTCCTAAATGATTTGAACAGATACTATATTTTATTTTGTTTGCAAAAGTAAAACCAAGGACGAGAATTTGTTTGTCTATATGACTATGAGAAGAAAATAGACACTAATTGCAGAATTTTTTAGAAAAACATACACCTAATTGGTTTTGAAGATGCAGATTTTTTAATCCACAACAAACTTGACTACAAAATGTCTCTTATGCTCAATATGAATTCAAAGATAGATAAAAATATTCAGAAAAAGGAGTCCAAAAATTCCGAGATTTTTCCTTAACACAATACAAAACCTTAGACAATTTATAGTTCAAAGGGGCTGGATATAACTGACTTGAAGTGCTACACACCTTGTAGATCCCATGGTGCCTTGCCTGTCAGGCTGAAAGCTCAGCCTCTGACTCTGTAGAGAAAGAAGCAAAGTTGCCCTGGTAGTAGACATGCCTGGGCTTTCAGACAGATGGGCAGGCAGACAGAGACAGAGACAGAGACAGAGACAGACAGACAGACACACACACACACACACACACACACAGATGCACACACACCACCACCACCACCACCCTCCTATAGATTCCTCTCATAGCCTCACGTGTCACCTCTTGCTGTGCTGCAGCCCAGCTGCCCCCACTGCCCAGAAGTCCCTGGTCACATGACACCTTTACTTACTGGCTGAGTAACCAGGAGCAAATTGTTAGAATTGTCTACTTGTCCCTTTCCTCCTCAGTTATATCAGGATCATAATCCTTATGATGGAAGGCTAATAAAGACACAGCCAGTGTCTGAGGTGGGGTAACAGTGACACACTTTCATCCTGACTCAGCAACGTTTCCCTTGCTTCTTATTCCTTATGGGTCCCTCACAGCACCACTGCAGAAAGTGTCTACAGCCTCCAAGTCCTCCTTCCCACTCCCCACCAATGTGTTCCTCACCCTCTGAAATCATCGACCATCCTGTAGCTGGCTCTTCATCTCCATGCTCTGCAGCTGCCCGACTCCCTGCTCCAAGCTTAGAGTTGCTCTCCCTGTGGTGCAGACCTCAGAAAGAGAGACCTCTCCCTGCTCCTGCTGGCCTCCCCTGGGTTTCTGGGCCACACCTGCTTCTGCTATTTCCTGCTCTTCCCTTGCTCCCTGAGCGCTAGCGACTGTTTACTGAAGGTAGGTTTTCTTGAGTCCCACTCTTGAACTGCTGTATTCTGTTCTTTCACTTCCAGCTTCCCACTCATGGCAGCAATGTGAAAGGTTAGGAACCAGGTTGCCAGAGAGAGAGAAGCAGAGAAAGAAAGAGGACAGACAGACAGACAGAGATAGAGAGACAGAGACAGAGTCAGGGACAGACACAGACAGAGACAGAGACAGAGCTTTTACACTGAGCTACAACCCCAGCCATTTTTTGATGTTTTCTTTTTTTGAGACATTGTCTTGCTAGGTCACTGAGTTGCCCAAGTTGAGCCCAAACTTGAGGTCCTTCTGTTGCAAGTTCAGTGGCCCTCCACCAGTAGCCATTTGTCTTTTGACAAATAAAACTTTCTATGCCAGATCTTTTATTTGCAAGACTCAGGAAAGTGTTGTTTTGAAGATTAAATAAGTTACCTCCTCTAACCACTATTTAAAGGAAGTGCAAAGCCTTAAATAAATGTGAGGTGTTAGGCACATGTGGTGGTGTGCTCCTAGAACCCCAGCACTTGGGAGTCTGAGGCAGGAGGATTGCTGTGAGTTCAA
This sequence comes from Myocastor coypus, assembly GCA_004027025.1. Lineage (NCBI taxonomy): Eukaryota > Metazoa > Chordata > Mammalia > Rodentia > Myocastoridae > Myocastor > Myocastor coypus. The sequence continues at coordinate 2,084 of PVJA010007872.1, read as the reverse complement.
GGCCAGCCCTTAAAACGCAAAGCAAAACCCTGTTTCAACAAAGCAAATAATAAATAAGTAAATAGTGCTAAACACCCTCATCTGCCACGTGCACTGCCTCTTGCACCCTCATACTACTCAAGATTTGGGGTTCATTTCTTAAACATACTAATAGCCTTCAGTAGTGGTTGATACAATGCCTTGGCTGAATGACTCAGCAGCCCGGTTCCCTGTTGATGGGAGCCCCACTCTGGGGTACAGTTGGTTCCTCCTGGAGTGTGACCAGGGTCTGCCTGATTGGATTTCTTCCTAGAGTGGGATCAAGGACCCATCCTGCGGTCTGATTGGTTCCACCCTAAGGCACAATGAGCCCATGTCAGAATGACTGCGCACAAAAAGACTTTTTAAAAGGCTGAAAGAGTCAATACTTCACTTCGTCGGAGAAGCTTCAGTCTTCGCATTCAGACTGGACTTCATCATCTGGCTTGCAGGGCAGACTCTCTGACCTCCAGCTTGGATCTTTTGCCATCCCTCTCAGACACTTCAGCATCCATTACAGACACTTTAGTCTTCCGTCGCAGACCCATCAGGCAACAGAGACTTATACGGAGTGCTGCAGTGAAGTCCAGACCTAGAGATTGAATTCTTCAGTCTGGAGCATGCAGACACCCTGTGCGTGCTTCCTCATCTGACTCTGTGGCAGACTATTGTAAGCCAATATTATAATGCCTTATAGATTGTATATTTTGTGTTAATATCCATTCCTTATATTATATCTATTCTGTTCCTCTGAGTAAAAACCCTGACCAATACACCTTTTCATCTCCAAATGAAATGCTGCTTATCTTCCCTCTATTCACCTAAAACTGAGGTCCTCACTGCAGAGACATCCCTTGTCCTGGAGGGCAGGGGACAGGACAAGAGAAAATCCTAACAGATATTCCCACAGCCCCTTTCTACCCAGGCCCTGAGAAATAGCACTGTCCCAAGGGGCTGAGCAAGACCCAGGGACAGCATGCTAGCTGTCAGCCTTCACTCAGAAGCCTTCCCTTCCCATGCCTGTGCGCTAGGGCAAAGGTGATTAATCTAGGATGAGCTTCAGACCACAGGGGCAGGAGCTCCTGGTACAGGGACAGGAAAATGCCCTGATGCACCTTCACACTGAGGCTCTGAAGACAGCCAAGTAGGTGTGAGGCCCTAAGGCTGACCGACCCCAAGCTCCCTGGAGCCTCTGGCTGTGCACTCTGCCTGTCCTGGGGGGTGAGTGGGGGTGCTGAAAGCCCCAGAAGGGAACAGAAGATCAAGGGATCCCAGCCTACTTGACTTTGGCAACCCCCACATGGGTCCCAGAGCCTGTGGAGCCACAGAGCCTCAGCAAAGGCCCCGGCAAGGATGGAGCAGCAAGTGACCTGGAGCCACACCAGTTTTGGCACTGGCCTGTCAAACTAAATGAGAAAGACCATTTCCTTGCCATACCTGTTGGGGTGCTCCACCATCTGTGCACTGAGCCCCAGAAATCCGATGGGGGACCAGAGCCTGAGGGCAGACAGGCCTTTGTTACTTAGTAATGTTTGTTGAACTGAGCTCATTGATATCATATTTTCTTTCCTGTCAAACTGGTTATTTTGGGTTTCTTTGGGTATATATATATATATATATATATATATATATATATATATATATATATATACAATGGCCTGCTCAGCCTGCACTGGGGGCAGGGCTGGCAGAGCATGTTCTGCTTGAGATTATACCACGGTCCCTGTGGTTGCCTAAACTTGCCTAAGCAAGTGCTTTAAACTGCTGAGCTACCTAGCTGGCCCCTTTTCCTGTCAAACTGAAACAGCACAAAAATCATATCCTACCTTTTTTTTTTTCAATTTTTTTTATTGCTTAAATTTAACAATGGTAATATTACATATTTTCATCATCAGATCAGTTTAGATTAATACATATAGGTATAGAAGATTGATCAAACAATTAAACATTAACCTTTCTAAATCCACATTACTTTTTTTTTTTTTCCCCTTTCTATTCTTTGAAAGTTGACATATTGCATATTGTCCTCACAATCATTCTACAGAGTACAGTGTGTGGGCATGACC
>PVJA010007871.1:0-66776 GCA_004027025.1 Myocastor coypus | reverse complement strand
AGCAGAAAAAATTAGAGGGGAGGATTATGAATTCAGGAGGCTGCAGGGAAAACCCAGCTCCCCTCGTGAAACCACCCTATGTTAGCTCACTAAAGGGCAAGCAGGCTCAGGAGGCCGAGCACTCTTATGCACGAGGATTGGGAAATTCAGTCACACCGCCCACTCCACAGCTTTCCATAAACTCTCTCCCCAAAAGTCTTCCCCAGAAGAGTGACTTACAGGCCCTGGAAAGTAAATACAGGCTGAAGCTGCTTATATTTGTGACTTACTCATGCATGGATCAGAAAATATTGAATTCCAGCAGCAAATCAACATATTATATTAATAGATACTGAGAATTATGTAAGAGCATTTGAAAGTTAAATAAATAATAACATCTCTTCGGTGCTTAACTAACAAATTTAAGTAAACACCACTGAAAACTGAGAAAGACAAAATGTCCACTTCGAGTCACAAAATTAAAATACAGTGAAACACCATTAATCCAATTATGCTGACTAGACAGGAAGTGGAATGGAAAGTATTCTTTAAACAAACATAGTCTTGTTGTTTTCAAGAAATGTAGGGAGGGCACAGCAAATCTAAATAAGCATGCCTCCTTGCTATTTCTTATTAAAAGTAATAAAATTATGAAAAAGAATAAACCTATATTGATCAAAAAATAAAAGACTTAAAGAACAAAAATAAGCATGGCCAAGTCAATGATTTTAGGAACCAGCTGATTAGCTTATTAAAGTATAGCCCAGGGCCTGGCGGGATGGCTCAGTGGTCTAAAGCGCCTGCTTGGAAAAGCTTGGGCAGCTTCAGGGACCGCGGTTCAATCCCCGGCACCACATGCTGCGCCAGCCCTGCCCTTGGGGTGGGCTGAGCCGGCCATAAAAATGAGTGAATAAACAAACAAAGGTTCTGAAACACGAAAAATAAATAAATAAATAAATATTTAAAAAAAAAAAAAAAATAAAAAAAATAAAGTATAGCCCAGCTCCTCTGAATTGTGCATGCGTCCATACTTCTCCCAGCTCCTCTGTGAGAGGAGAGAGGCTCTGCAGGGCAGATCCAAGAAGCACCACCTTGATGAGAGGACCAATAATAAGAAGCTAAAGAAATCACAGCCAAGGCCAGGCAAAGGGGATGACTCCGGGTGACCCAGAGTAGAACTCCAGAGTGAAAGCAGGAATGCTGGAGGCTTTCGAATCTCTCGTCTTCGAGCTCGGCTACCCTAAGCTCAGCTCCCCATCCGTCCACGCAGTAGGTGGTCTGACGCGATTTAGCAAGCTGATGAAGAATACCTCGAGCTGTGTGCTCCTGGGCATGCAACGCTGGGTCCGCTGTGGTTGGGGTGGCCCTACGAGAGTGAAAAAGGCACTTCTTGGCTTCCTGAAATTCCTTTGCATCAATTCATTCTGTAAAAAGCAGACTGGCATCGCTCCTGGCATGTGCCTACAGCCACGTGTCATGAACTGGGTGGGAAGCTGAAGAAACAGACAGGGCATTAACTGCATCAGGATCTGCACCATCACAGCCTCCTCTCCTTCTCTTTCCCCACAGAGGTTAAACTTTTAAACAAAACAAGCCACCTCGGTGCTTGAGACAATGTGCTATTGATCCATGGCTCCCAGGTCTGACCAAGACACTCCCAGGTAATACAAATGGCAACTCTCCAGACCTGCCACTCTCCGGTGGCCACGCCCACCAGCGCAGCCCACCGGCAGCCACACGGGGGGGAAATCGATGCTTCCAAGTGGGAAAGAAAACTTCCCATATGAAGTCTACACAGCGCCGTCGGTGTGTACTTTTGGAAATTGTCCCTTGAGAGTGTTTTCAAATGATCACGAACTCATAATCGAAGAAGAAATGCCAGCTTGTGTTTCCAGTGCAGAATTCACGTTTCTAGTGGTATTAACTGCACATAGCTTAGAATCTTTACCCTTGTTATGCTTTTGACTTTTTTTTTTTTAAGGCAGGGGACAAAAAAATAGCAATGATATTTAGCCAGCCCCTCATTAAATAATAGACTGAACTCATTAAAGTATGCATGACTTTTGCTCTTAATTATGAAGGTGTGCTTGCGGCTGGCTTAGCCTTCGTGCTGTACCTTCCCAGGCTAAAGAAAATTCTCAAGTGACACTTTTCATTACCAACAACCTGACATGGTAGAAAGCTATCACCTCAGTGCAGGTTTGTCATTCCTCAGAGAAGAAAATGACCCAAGCACTCTCTACCCGGGATCGTACCGTTCTACTCAGTAGTGAAGCAAGGTCACAGAGTCCAGAGGAGACACTTGAGCAGAGGTCTTGATGAGTTGCAGAGTTAGAGACTGGAATTCAGGACAAATGAAGTGGGTACATTTTTAGGACCAAGCATCACAAAGGAGAAAGCTCTACAGAGAAGCAGCTCTGGGAATCCAGCTTGGGATCCCCTTAATTTCTTTGCAGAATGCAAATTGTGTATGCACTGGGCATGTGCTAGGATCTACGGGGTGTTACTACACAGATTGGACTTGTAGTCATCCTCCTGTTTTCAACCTCCCAAGTGCTGGAAAACATTAATTTTGAAGAGTTTGAAGACCTTGTGGAACACTCCACATCATTCAGCAGGGACTCTCATCCAGAAAAATTAGCTTGTAGTTCACAGGTAGATATGTTCTAGCCAGCATCATAAAGAGGGCCCACAGGCTAGAGACCAATACAGTGACAAACTCCCCACCCATCGAAACAAAACACAACTCAAGGGCCAGCCCAATAGCTCAGCGGATTGTTTTTTGCTTCTCTAAACAATATTAGTACAAACTTTTATTCTCAATAAACAAAGAGAAAGCTGCATAACTATCCTAACTCTCTTGTGTATAGATAGACAGATAGATAAATAGGTCTACATACATATATGTTCCTTTTTTCTTTTAAAGTTTCTAAGACTAGGAGAAAATATCATACCATGTCCTATAGGGAGATTATAAGTCAAATATACAGTATGAATCATAAAACAAATATTATAATTAAACAATATTCACAAAATTCATTAAATATTAATTAATTAATTAAAACAGAAACTAAATTTTTTAAACAATATTCTAAAATTAAAATTAAATCATGTGTCCAACTAAGAGGCCAGAATGTTGTGTGCCATATGTATGAATTTGTAATCAGTTCAGAATACTCACATAGTATTTGTTTTTTGTTTTGGCTTTTTGAGACAGGGTCTCACTGTGCAGTTCAGGCTGGCTTTGAGCTCACTTTTGTAGCCCAGGCTGGTCTCGAACTCGCAGAGATCCTCCTGCCTCAGCCTCCCAAGTTCTGGGATTACAGGCGTGAGCCACCACGCCCGGCTTCACATAGTATTTGATTAGGGTGATATATATATATAAAAATATCAACTAAGAAAGAGTTTTCATGGTAGTAAGGAGTTACTAAGAACAAAACATAACATAAATACTAGAGTGGCAAATATATGACCAGAACTTCTAACAGTTTGGGGATAGGATATCACACAAAGTTCCAGTATGTCATGGACATGGACAGTGTCCATGACACTTACTGGTGGCCAGGTGTCACTTGTGAGACTTGGCTATGCTTTTTCCTTGATATCTACCAATATACTAGGACAGAATCGTGACCCATAGGGTGCAGCAGAACTCCGTTTATAGAATATGCTGATAGAAATAATTTTGCTGCTGCATACAAAAGAATAATTGCAAGACTGCTGCTGTCTACCTCTTTTTCTGCTGTGTTTAACTAACTGTTTGCCCCATTTGGTGGGTTCTTTCCATTCTCCTTCATGGAGTTGTGGTCATTTTGATCCCCTCTAGAATATCTTCTAGTAAACTATGCAGAGATGGCTTTGTCATCATGAAATGCTTTAGTTGTTCTTTATCCTGGAAGTATTTCACTTCTCCATTGAACTTAAAAGAGAGTTTTGCAGGGTATAGCAGTCTGGGCTGGAATTTGTTTTCTTGCAAGTCTTGAAGTACCTTGCTCCATGCTCTTCTTGACTTGATGATTTGTAAAGAGAAATTTGCCATTTTTCTGATGGGTTTTCCTTTTAATGTGATCTGTTTCTTTTCTGTAGTGGCTTTTAGTATACCGTCCCTGTGCTGAGTTTCTGGGCTCTCGATTATTATATGTCTGGGTATGATTTTTAATTGGATTGATGTTATTTGGGGTTCTATATGCTTCAGTTACTGAATGGCAAATTGTTTCCCCATATATGGGAAGTTTTCTGCTATTACTTCTGTCCATATTCCTTTCATATCATTTGCATTAACTCCTTCTTTCTCACTGATGCCTATTAGTCTTAGGTTGTTCACCGTTACATCATCTTGCAGATATTGCATTATTTCTACGTGCATCCTAGTTGTTATTAAGAGATCTTTTCTTACCTCTTCACTAGCTGCAATGGTGTCTTCAAGGTATGTTTCATTCATTCTAATTCTTTCCTATATTTCTCATTCAAGGATTCCATCATTTTTCTATTCTCCATTTTTTTTTTTTTTTTTTTTTTTTTTGTCTTTTTGAGACAAGGTCTCACTGTGCAGTTCAGGCTGGCCTTGAGCTCACTTTTGTAGCCCAGGCTGGTCTTGAACTCGCACTGATCCTCCTGCCTCAGCCTCCCGAGTGCTGGGATTACAGGCGTGTGCCACCACGCCCGGCTCTCCTCTTTTTTTATCAGTGTTTTCTTTAAAAGCGCTTTGTACTTCTTTCATTATAGTTACCATTTCTTTTTTTTTTTGTTCAGAAATTATTTCTGACCTGATTTCCTCTCTGCAATTGTTTCTTTACTTCGGATGTTATTATTTCAGAGATTTCAGGTGTGTGATTTCCAATTTCCTCCATGCTATTGTCTCCTGTATTTGTTCTGGCTAGGCTCAGGGCCTGAGAGTGCATTTTGCTCCTTCTCTTTATCATTTTGTATAGCCCTTCCTTCTGACCTTTGGTGTTGAGCTTTGGTAGAGTTCTTACCTTAGCACCAGATCTGAATCTACCCAAGTTCCAACTCGTCCAGGTGGGTGTGGCTAGGGTCTGGCTGCTGAGCTCCACTTCTTTCTGCTGCAGCCCTTGGAGGTGAACCTGCTGTGCCCCTCTGGCAAGATGTTCTGCTCCTGGATCTGCTGAGCGGGTCTTGTCTCTAGTCTCTCTGCAGGGAGTTTTGTGGCAGTTTTCCACACTGAGCCTATCTAATGGATGCAGTTCCACTCACATGCCGGGCCTGGTTACTGGGTTGAATGGGTTTCTGGCAAACCCTGAGAGGTCCAACTTCACTCAGCAGATTAAAGCGCCTGCAAGCGGGAGTTGGGGGTTCAATTCCCGGCCTACCATGCCAGCCCCATCCCCCAGGGCATGCTGAGATGGTAACTGAGACCGGGTTTGGTGGCTCATGCCTGTAATCTCAGCTCTCGGGAGGCTATAAACAGGCAGATCACTGCAAGTCTGATCTAGTAGTGAGACCCTGAACACCCTATACCCCTTCCCTAAAATACAAAAAAAAAAAAAAACTCTTGAAAACAATGAAATCCAGTTGCTTAACAATGCCCATTATATAATAAGAAAGAAAAATTAGATGTATAAGCAAGCAACAGAACTTAATGCAAGGGGAAACAAATTAATAGAATAGAAATAGATTCAAAGATGACAAAGAAGTAAAACTTAGTTGGCCAAAAATTTCAAAGCAGCTCTTACACTGGAAGACTTTTTAATAAGCTTAACATGGTGAGTCACTAAATGGGAGTCTCAACAAATACATGAGTGCTATCTTTTAAAACCTTAGGATTTAAGAACTGGAAAGCCTAATGACCAAAGGAAAAAGTTCAGGGCCTGGCAGGATGGCTCAGTGGTCTAAAGCGCCTGCTTAGGAAAGCTTAGGCAGCTTCAGGGACCGCAGTTCGATCCCCGGCACCACATGCTGCCCAGCCCTCCCCTCAGGGCAGGCTGAGCCTGCCATAAAAAGAAATAAACAAACAAAAGTTCTGAAGAATAGGAATTTGGAGCCAGGCGTGGTGGCTCACGCCTGTAATCCTGTAATCCCAGCACTCGGGGAGGCTGAGGCAGGAGGATCGGTGTGAGTTCAAGCCCAGCCTGGGCTACAAAAGTGAGCTCAAGGCCAGCCACAACTGCATAGCGAGACCCTGTCTCAAAAAGACAAAAAAAAAAAAAAAAAACAAAGGAAAAAGTTCAGCGGGCAAGGTTATAAATAAACACAGTAAAGAGAGTCAATTTGAAGGAATACAAAACATGACAGAAAGATGGTGAAGCAAAGTTAACAGAATATCAATAATGTGGGAAAGCACCAGGCTACCCCCACACATTTCACTGATATTTCCAAAGTGCAGAGGGGAAAATGAAAGCAGAAGTGTAATTTCATTTTGCATAGAAATACGGTGAGACACGTGATCTAATAGATAAATCCAAAGCTCAAGCAGTAAAAACATAAAGAAAACCACACTTATGTACATCAGAGTCAAACAGATAGACGCTAGGTGAAGAGACTACCCTAAAAGCAACCAAACAAAGCACACGTTACGTATAGCAAATAGTAATAGAAATGAGTGGTTATTTTCCATTAGAAATAGCACAAGCCAGACACAATAGGATGCTACCTTTCAAATGCTAAAGTCAAACAACCTGTCAACCTAACATGCTGTAGTCAGGAAAAATAGACCTCAAAAATAGAAAAGAAAGTAAAGATAAGAGAATTCCTCACCAACCGAATGACACACCATATATATTTTTAAAAATGCTTTCTTTAGGTTGATGGAAAATAACACCAAGCAGGGAAAAAACATGAAGAAATTCAAAGCAATAGAATATAAACATGTAAATAACATATAAAGGACTTTTTCGTTTCATTAACATTTAAAATGCAAGTATTCAAAAATAGTAACAATGCATATTTTTATTTTTAGTTTTTTAATTGTACATATTTGATACAGGGTCTCGCGAGACAGCTTGGACTCATAGTGATCCTCCTATCTCAGCCTCCCTGTGCTGAGATTATAGGCATGGCCCACCCACCCAGTCTTGGTGGCCAGCTCCCCATCCCAGGGGACAGGGCCAGCACAGCATGCGGTACCAGGAATTGAACCCGAGCCCTTGTACTTGCCTAGGCGGGCACTTAGACCCTGAGCTATGTCCATGGCCCAATAGATTTATAATATTGAAATAAAATGTACCATAGGGAGAGATGGTATAAGGGGGAGGATGCTGCTATAAATGTATTGCTTTATAATACTAATTAATGGTAGCCTGTATTAGGCTAAGGAAGTGTATTACAGTCCCAGCAGAACCATGAAAAACTAGGAAATCAATGAATGTGAGAAATAAAAAAGCCCAGTGGAGGAATTAGAAAAATGGAATCATCAAACATACTCCTGTAACCCAAAAATAGTCTAGAGAAGATTAAATACAACAAAAACTAACACATGGAAAGAACAGGAAAGAAGCAGAGCGGCGGGTGTAACACTCGTCGTGTTAATAAACTCCTGAACACTAAGTGGATTAAGACTCCAGTTAAGAGAGAGTGAACGGCAAACCAGACCAGGAGCCAAGATCAAGGCTCTTGCTGTTTACAAAAAGACACACTTTACATATGAAGGCACCCAAAAGCTGAAAGTAAAAGACAAAAACAGTGCCCTGCAAAAGAAGTAAATATCGGTGGCTTTGTAAGTGACAAAGGAGCCAGATGTAAGGCGATACTTCGTGGTGACAAACAGGATCAGACCATGAAGAGGACAGGACACACGTGTGTGTATGTGTACGCACAATATAAGAATGTCTAGGCACGTGAAGCACGGTAGGCCAAAGGGAGGCAAGCAGGCAGGTTTTAGCCTGACCCTCTTAGGAGCCGACGGAGCAAGCAGATGAAGCCATCAAGAACAGTAATTCAAGCAAATCCTCAAGCAACTTGGCCTAATTGGTATTTAAGGCACGCCACATCAGCCAGGGGCACACACATTTGTCAAAGTCGACACGCAAGGAGGCTGGGGTGCAGAGCTAGGACAGGTGAGCGGCCCCTCAGCTTAAGAGGACAGCACCCCCACAGAGTGTACTCTCTAACGCCAATGGACTTGACCTAGAAAACAGTAATAAGATGTATACAAAGTTCTAAAATGTTTGGATAAGAAGCACTTATAAATAACCCATGGATCAAAGAATAAATTATGAGGAAAATTAAAATACGTAAAACTGAATGGTAATAAAAAAAATAGATCCCACTGAAAGTTTTAAGGTACACATGCAACATTGCTGAGGGGCACATATACTGCTCTTACTACTTCTGCTGTAAAGTAAAAATCATATAAGATCAAGGACGTGAACTTCCTGTTTGAGGAGCTAAGCAAAGAATGACTTGGATTCAACACCCACAAGAGCATGGCGAACAGCAATCTAGTTGTGGCGGCCCTCGCCTACAGTGCCAGCACATGGGAGCCTAAGGCAGGAGGGCCATGAGCCCGGGGCCAGCTGGAGCTGCGCACTGAGTTCAAGGCCAGCCTGAGCTGCCCAGTGAGACTGTCTCTACAGAAACAAAGACGAAAAGCAGAGGCAATCCTCAGGGTCTGCCACGCCCACAAGAGCACCTCTTTCCTTATATAGCTTTATTCCAAAATATCTTGGTTTTCGTGCTACTGCAAATTATCCTTTTTCAATTTTTGTTTTCCAATTGATCGTTGCTAATATTTAGAAATGCTATTGTTGGGTTTTTTTTTTGTTTTTTTTTTTTTGTACCCAGACCAAATTCATTTATAATATGTAAGATGTTTCTAGTTCTGATGTTTTACTGTGATTTCATGAGGTTTTCTATGAAGCTAATCATGGCACCCGCTGATGTAGACGGTGCCGCTCCTTTTCCAGGGTGGGCCCTTTTTATCTTTACTTTTCCTGTTGCACCAGAAATAAACAACACAAAAGCTGAAGCCAACTTAGTTACAGTGAGGTCTGAAGTTAGACTCATAGGGCTCCTGGCAAACAAAATGACGGGAGCACATGCTGGGCAACGTCACATTTTGCTCACTGTCTTGAAGCAATAGTGGTAATTATTCACAGAAAAGACAATTCCCTGTATACAACTAGTGGTATAATTTAATTCCCTAATCTTCTTTCTCTGTGGTTCATGCTGGATTATTTCTATTGATGTATCATAGTCAAATTCACTGCTTTTAGATTGTCATGTTTATTCGGGTGTTGAGCCTGCCTACCAAATTTTTAATTTTTTTTTTAAATGTATTTGGCTACTATGCAGCTCAGACTCATGGCGATCCTCCTGCTGTCAGCCTCCCCGGTGCTGGGATTACAGATGTACCTGCTATGCCCAGACTGTGACTGTCTGGTGCGGCATGTGGGGCCAGAGATCGAACTGCAGTCCATGCGCTTGCCTGAGCTTGCCTAAGCAGGCGCTTTAGTCCACTGAGATATCTCGCTGGCTCCACACTTTTAAATGTCGATTGCATTTTTGTTCTTCATTTCCACTTCATTGCTTTCCATATCTTTCAATTCTGTATAAGAATGTTCGACCTTATCTCTTAAAGTATGGTTAGAGTAGCTGTTTGAAAGTCTATGCATCACAGACTCAGGTAAGTTATTCTTTTCTTGGACTTTTCTTTGTTGTTGTTGTTTTTGTTCTTTTTTGTTTTGTGTTTTGGTCTTTTTGAGGCAGGGTCTTGCTACGCGGTTCAGGCTGGCCTTGAGCTCACTTTTGTAGTCCAGGCTGCTCTCAAATTTGCACCAATCCTCCTGCCTCAGCCTCCTAAGTGCTGGGATTACAGGTATGCGCTACCATGGCCTACCTCAGGTATGTTATTCTTGAGGAAGGGAATAAATTCCTTCAATGGAGGAAGGACAACTACTTCAAAAAGCGGTACTTGGGAAACTGGCTATCCACATGCCAAAGCTTGAATCTAAATCTGTATCTCTCACCATGCACCAAACTAAAATAAAATGTGAATCAAAGATCTAAGCATCAGAACAGAAAGACTTCACCTTCTGGAAGACAAAATAGGTCAGACTTGTGTACAGGTGTAGGCAAGGACTTTCTGAGCCAACTTCAGTCCACAAGAAATCACACCAAGAATCAATAACTGGGAGCCTATCAAATCGAAAAGCTTCTGCACAGCAAACATTTTGCCAGCTACTACTCAAAGGACTAATATTCAGAACGTATAAAGAACTACAACCCTCCACATGTAAAAATCCAATTTAAAAACGGCCACCGTAAATGAATATAGACCTTTCTCAGATGCAGAACTAGGAATGAACAATAATGCATTTGAAAAATGCAAATTAAAACAACACCGAGATTCCATCTCACTCTAGAAAGAATGGCTACCAGCAAGCAATCGATGAATAACAAACGCTGGCAGGGCTGCAGGAAGGAAGAAACCCTTCTCCTCTGTTGGTGGGAGTGTAGACTGGCGCAGCCACTGTGGAAATCCTGAGGAGAATCCTCAAAAACCAAAGAGTAGAAATTTCACTTGCCCCAGCTATCACCCTTCTGTGTATCGACCCAAAGGAGTTAAAGAATCATATCAGCGTATGTGAGGTCGGCATGCCCGTGCTCATAGCCACTCAGAATAGCTAAGCCTTGGGAGCAGCCTGTATGTCCACTGACAGGTGCGCAGATAAGAACTGACACACATGATGGAGTGTAAATATAAACAGATATAACATATAGATGACAAAAGGAATAAAGAGAAAGAAAGAAGTATTGCACTCAAGCAGACAGTGTATCAAAAAGAGTATGTTTGGGGCCGGGGAAATAGCTCAGTAAAATAAGCACTTGCCTGGCAAGCTCAAGGGCCTGAGTTCAATCCCCAGTCCTACAATAAATAAATAAATACATAAATACATAAATAAAACCTTGACTTTTTATAATTGTTTACTATCTCTCTCTCTCTCTCTCTCTCTCTCTCTCTATATATATATATATATATATATATATATATATATGTCTTAGTTACTTTTTGCTCGTTGCTGGGACAAATACCCAACACTCAAAATGAAGAAGGAAGGAAAGGTTTACTGAGCTCACAGTTTGTGGAGGTTCCAGTCCATATTCGGCTGTCCCAAGGCTGAGTGGAACAGAGCAGAGAGCATCCAGTTCATGGTGGTGGAACAGCAGCAAAATGGTGACAGAGGCAGCCAAACAAACACGGCAGCAGAGCAACAGCTCCAGCCTGAGTCTGTCTCTCTGTCATTCTTTATATTACATTCAGGCTCTCCGCCTTAAGATATCCACCCTAGACCACACCCACAGTCGCAGCCTTACTCAGACCCATAATCCTATCAGTACTAAAACACAATCCCAGGGATCATGAATCAAGTCTCAAATCTATAGGAGTCCCCGCCCAATGACTACAGGAGGCTTTCGGGGGACAACTAGACATAAACCATAACTATATATATATATATATATATATATATATATATATATATATATTCTTTGGCCTATTTGTCCGGTTTTTCAATCTGTACATAAGATAAGTTCCTTAATAAGGTCTTACAAGATACGTAAATGAACCTGACACTGCAATAAGTAGAAGCGGAAGGGAGGAAGAAGGGAACTGGAAACTGCCCCATGTATGTAACAGTTCTCTCCAGTGAAAACCGTCATAAAGTACTGCAGTATGCACCAATAAAGGTAAAAAACAGAGAGAAATGAAATGAAATGGAGACCAGCAAATTATTAAGAGAGCCCAGACAGGTCAGATGACATAGATGATATAGAGCGAGGTTGTAAATAAATTTGCACACATAGTTCCTTTAAAAAATAAGCCAGACCGTGGTGGCTTATTTACATGCCTGTAAACCCAGCACTTGCGGGGCTGAGGCAGGAGGATCGGTGTGAGTTCGAGACCAGCCTGGGCTACAAAACTCTTACAAATGTAAGACCCTGTCTCAGAAAGACAAATAATTAATCAATTAATTAAAATAAAACAAAGCTCTGCCTGATAGTTCCAACACCCTGTCTTCTCAGGGCCGGTGCCTGTTGACTGTGTCTTCTCTTGAACGGCCAACTTTTCCTCATTTCCTAGAGGCTGAGTAAAGTCTGGACTGCGAGTCAGGCAATCGGACCTTGCGCTCTGAGACTCCAGGACCAGTGAGAGCCCTCCTGAGAGTATAGATTTTGTTGTTTGAGGAGGCTGGCGACAACACGGGCCAGGCTTGCGTATTCCCGTCTGCCTCCGAGGACTGGGTTCCGATGTCAGTTCCGACCGTGCAGTGTGGCCTGTCCTACAGGGAACCAACGTGGCCACTATGGGACGCTGGTGGCCAATATGGCCACAGCTCCCCGCTCACAATGGCTTCAGGCCCAAGTGACGCATACGCACTTCAGATGTGACTCTGGATGACGCATGCAGGGCTGTGGGATCCCTCTTTTGGCCCCTGCTAACCTCTGACTGCTTGCCTGGGCCTCTCCACTCATCCACCGAGAGAGTTGGCGCTTTCGCCTGGAAAACTCCTGCAGAGAGGGCATTACAATGACCAAAAGCAATGGGAACGTCCCCGCAGTGCGGGACAGCAGGTGTGTGGTCATCGGCAGAGCTGCCTTCCTGGACTTTCAGTCACCACAGCTGGCTCTTCGCGGCCACCGGGCATCCTCCTGCTTTTAGAGACAGAGGCAGGGCAGAGGCACCCTCACAACTCATTTTTCAAAAACAGGTCTCATTTACCCAACTGTCACAAAGCATGCTGACAGGCAAATGTATTGTATCCTAGATTTTTTTTAAAAAGATAGAGAAAAAACCTTACATGGAACTTCAAAAAAAAAAAAAAAAAAGATAGGAAATTAACAGTGGCTATTATATGGCATGGTGTTATCTTCAAACTAGTGTAGATTGTAAGATACAGGCATGCAAAACTGATCAAACAATATAAGCACTAAGAGTTCTTTTAAGTAAACTAATAGAAATTAGTAATGTAAGTATCTTAGCTATCTCATGTGTGTACGTGTGTGTGTACATGTGTGTGTGTGTGTGTGTGTGTGTGTGTGTACTGGGACACAGTTTTACTCCAGGTGACAATACTTACCTCCTACCCCACACAGGTTCATAACCTCTTACACATACATGTACATACACAGAAAAATCCAGATTTCTATAAACAAAACACATGCACCAGGCCCCGACCCTGTCTTTAAGAATCTTCCCCTCCGAACTGCAGCCCAGTGGCTCCAAGCACCTTCTCAGGCTGCATGGAAGGGCATTCCTTAAGCCAGGTCCCTGGACCCACAAAGACCCATCCCTGGGGCCTCCAGGTTCACAGCAATGACAACGTTACAAACACACCACCTTCAAACCCGGGTGCACAGGTCTGGTGAAGATTAATCATGTCTTTCCTCCAGGAACTCCAAAGGTAGGAACTTGAGGTGAAGGGAAGGGAAAAATAAAAAAATAAAATAAAATAATGGGCAAACCGTATTACCAAGAAAAAAAAAAAAATCAAAAAACTGACAGGAGCGGCAGTGTTGTACTTCACAGAGATGAAGGTCGCGGGACTGGGTCTCCTTAGCACATCTCAGTACAGGCTGTGTTCCCTCGTCTGCCTAAACACCAGGTCAGCTGATCTGGAAATGCTCCCCAGAGGACTTGGACTTGAATTATGCCTGGTAGCTCTCAGAAGGACAGGGTCAAATACCTCCGAGGTAAATGCAGGCTCCTTCTTCACATGTCACACGATCTCGTCCCCTGGCTGGAAAATAAACTGGCTGACTGTCCACCCGCGTGAAGTATGAGCGCAGCGGGAGCATTCATCTTCCCCATCGACCTTTCCCAGGACAAAGCCGCGTTCCCACCTGGTGTCAAAGTCACCTACCTACCTACACACACACACACACACACCTTCTTCTTCTTCTTCCTCTTCCTCTTCCTCTTCCTCTTCCTCTTCCTCTTCCTCTTCCTCTTCCTCTTCCTCTTCCTCTTCCTCTTCTTCTTCTTCTTCTTCTTCTTCTTCTTCTTCTTCTTCTTATTCTTCTTCTTCTTCCTTTGGAGGCTGAGTCTTTTGCCTGATGGAGCAAAGTGAGCTGGTCCCGAAAGTGAGCTCGCGGGGTGCTCTGGTGAACATGTCCTCTACATATACCCTCCTCGCTCCCTTCTCTTCCCAGGGGAGCCCAGCAGCCCCGATGGCATGAAGAGGGCTCACCCACATGCAAGACATGCAGAGTGCAGACCCTACACGCATTTCCTGTGAAGTTACAATCTGGTACTGGTCGGGCCAGCAGAGGATGAGAAACGCCGTTCATTAGAATAGAATCAAGCCGCTCGCCACTTTCCGGCCACTATCCTCTCAAGCCCCCTGCTTGTGAGGTTGCCAGGCAAACCAAGTTCCTCCTCCAGGAACTAGCGTAGATGCCACAGTTTTGCCCTTCAATTTATGAGCTGTTGGTCATGAAATAACTCAGATTAGAGGAGACCCGTGAGGGCCTGGATACAGGGAAAGGTGTGAAGCATGCGCAGTGCAAAGATGCTGTCAGTGGGTCAGCAGCAGGGAAGGAGGAGGCCAGGAGCCTGTTCAGAGGAGATACCGAGGCTAAGGGTTCTTCAGCAGGCTCAGTCTACCTTCCTAACAATGCCACAGCTAGAAAGTTCTGGAGTCCTGTCTCCTGGACATTCCTCTTTGCCCAACAGGAAGTCAGTTCAACCACATAGTAGGAATGGCCCTGAGCTATGGAAACAAATGAATGAAGATGATGCGGGACCTGAGTTCAATAAACATAGCTCCATGGTATCAACTCGGGAAGTTCTGTGTTCAAGGCGTGTATGGGCTGCCTGTTATAAAGACACCAAAATGCCCACCCAAGTAGGGTGGGAAGAGGGCTCTTCCATCAATGATGCCGGGAAAGAATCTGGGTGGGGCCCTGGCCTGGCCCCATGACAGAAGGAAGTAAATTCCTGAGGTAGCGAAGCAGGGCGGTGATTGTGCACAAGGCGTTTACAGAAGGTGAAGATAAGAAAGACAAATTATACCCAGCCGTGTCATAAAACCAGGTGGTCTTCATCTTTCAGTGGATGAGTGGGTGACATTCCCAGGAGAAGGATGCTGTGAGACGTGGACTTTGCCACACATCTGCTCAGCTGCAGTGCAGAGGGTGGTCCTGGTATCAGAGTGGTGCAAGAGGGTATCACCATAACCCACGCAAGAGGAGGCCATGACGTGGCCAAAAGAAATGTCATGAAGGCATGGGGGAAGAGACACTGCTGTGGGGAACTCTGGGAAAGAAATGGCGCAAATGCATGGGGGAAGAGACACTGCTGCGGGGAACTCTGGGAAAGAAATGGCGCAAATGCATGGGGGAAGAGACACTACTGTGGGGAACTTCGAGAAAGAAAAGAATCAATTATGATACAGATGTTAGGATCGTCATAGTTGGAATGTCAGGTACCTGTGGTAGAAATTAATGGAGGGCAACCTTTTGGGGGATTTTGCTTACCCTTATTTTGAATGTGAGATTTCCTACAGTAAAATTTACATACAGTGGTCTCACCCACTTTACAAGAACAGCGTTGTGGGGTTTGACGGGCATGTTAAGTCATACCATTTTCTCTACTGTTGAGATCTAGAATATTCCTAACACTGTATAAAGTCTCCTCATCTTTTTTTGAAGTCATCAACTTCTCTGAGACTCCGTAAACCTCTGATGTTTCTCATTTTAGTCCTGCCTTCCTAAAATTTTGTACACCTGTGGTATTTTATAGGCTCTATTCACTTAACACGCCCTACTGAGAGACACCCACATTATTGTTGGTCTCTACAGATGGCGCCTTCAGGTGCTGAGTGGTTTCCCCTCATATAAATGATGAAGTATCCATTCATCCATGTCTGTCTGATGGACATTTTGGTTTCTTCCAGTTTGGAGCAAGTAGAAAAAAAAGTTGCTATGAACATCCAAAGGAAAACTATGCCAACATTAGTTTTCATATCTCAAGTGTGAGGAGCTAACAAAGAGATTTCATAGGGAACTGTCAAAGTTTTCCACATGCCTATACATTTTGCACCTTCACTAGCAATATATTAGGTTCCAGTCACTCCTTATCTTCAGCAGCACTTGATATTGTCAGTTTTTCTTTTTTTATTTTAACCATTTTAATAGATGTCTAATGCTACATCTTTGTGGACCTAATTTACATTTCTCTAATGAATAACGATGTTGAGCACTTTTTCATATGCTCCTGAGGTCAGATAGCTGATGACGTGTCTGTTCAAATTTCTAGCCCATTTTTTACTAAGCTGTCAGTTTTGCTGATGACTTCTGAGGGTCTTGCTGTATCTACATTTAAGTCCCTTATCACACATGTTATTTGCAAATATTTCCTCCCACCCTGTAATTTGCCTGTCTGATTTTTCTAACAGTGGTTTCAAAATTCCACAAAGTCCTTAGTGTGATGAAATTTAGTTTATCAAACTGTGGTAATGCCTTCTGGAGCTTATCTGAGAAATCACGGCCTTGCTTCAGGAAGATTCCAGAAGTTTATCCAGGGCTTCTCCCAGAGATTGTAGAGGTTTAGACCTTCTAACGTAGTTCTCTGATTTTTGAGTACATTTTTAAAATATGGATGGGTTCACTTATTTACCTGCTTCTAACTAACTGTTCCTTCATACTTGTTGAGAAGGTGAGAAGCCAGTGTCACGGACAAAGGCTTTGCCACACTGAGCTCGGCAGTTTCTAGCCCATTTATCCACACGGGGACCTGCAGCTAAGACAGATGGATGTAAACACCCACAACCAAACCTTTCTGGTACTTCCACTGATGAGCATGGTCAGGCTTTCCATGACCAGGTCTGACCACCAAAGCAAGGCGCTGAGGATGTTGTATGGAAGAACAGTGCTGAGGGGCTTTGAGCACAGGAAGTGTCCATTGAACTACAGCAGCTCAGAAGAGGATCTCAACACCTGAACCTCGCTATCTGCTTTGTGTGCAATCCCTGTATCAAGGAGGAGAGAGATGACAGGCAGGGATGTACTCTGGAGGTCAAAACAAATGGGGAGCCCTACACTGGGGCTGTGGCACGGCTGGGGAAAACCAAGCCTAAATACTGTATATCACACGTGTGTGTGACTTTCATAGATACATACAAGAACACATCATAGATACAAGAAAACATCAACCTTTAAAATAAAGAAAAATATGCGAATCTTGGTCTGGTAAACTTTCCGACAGATCTTATTTTATTTAGAGGCCTTTTGTATTTAGCTATTTTAATAATGCTATTTAAATAATGCTATATAATATCTAAATATTTAAGCCTGAACGCTCATTCTTTTATGGAAGACAAGCATAAAGTGTCGCTTATCTGTTGTTGCTAATAATAGCTCGCAAGCTCACATCCTGCGGCCCTTGCATTTCCCGCAGCTGTCCTGCACTGCTCAGAATCAGCAGTGTCCTGGTCCGTATGGCCCGGTGCAAGAGGAGGCCGATAGATGCCCATGGAGGCGGTCGGGTCCACTTTCCAAGCATTAAGCAAGACACTGTAGGGCCAGTCAGACAGCTCAGTGGTGCAGATGCAGGGACCAGGCTCCAACTTGGGCATGCTGTGCCAGCCCTGCCCCTGGGACACGCTGAGAAAGCAACCAAGCCTGGCATGATGCTGTGTGCCTGTAATCCCAGCTCTAGGGAGGCTGAAAACAGGTGGATCACTATGAGCCTGATCTGCGTAGTGAGGCCCTGCAGTCCCTGTACTAAAATACATTTTTAAAAAAGACACCATAGATTCCAGGAGATGCTCAACGTATGCTTCATGAAACAGTACCAAAAACATTAAAACAGTTTCTGTACTAAGTATAAACATGCAGTTGGTGACAGCATGGGGTTGGTGATAGTAAGTGAAGAGGCAGCCCCTGAGTGCTGTCCAAGCCTCTCTCTGCCACCGTCACCTCCTGCTCTTCTCGGCCGGCTGCCTGTCCCTGAGGGGGATCTCCTTGGAGATGCCAAGCCTCCCCCAGCACAGGCTTTCAGGGGGTCCAGAGAGTCAGCAACCCCTATGAGAGTCAGGGAAGGGGCAAGCAGAGGCACGCTTGTCCCCGGCTTGGCCCCCAGCCTTTCTCTGCACTGGCACCCTCCTTCCATCCCACAACCCCCTTTAGCACCCCAGTAAGGGGGACGGGTGCACTCTCACCGGGCTATTTTCAAATCTGTACAATAAAATTACAAGGGAAAGCTGTCATACAGAAACATATTTTTATACCTGACCATATGTGTATACATTTTGTTTATATTGGACTACAGTTTTATATTTGTAACAGAAAAATACATGTGCTTCCTTAGTACACTGAATACCAAAACAGGGATGGAGAAACAGCTCAGTGGCATAAGCACCTGACTGGCATGCACAAGGCCCCAAGTACAATCACCAGTACTGCAAAAAAAAAAAAAAAAAAAAAAAAAAAAAAAAAAAAAAAAAAAAAAAAAAAAAAAAAAAAAGAATACCAAAACATCATAACATAACCACATCAAGATTAAATCTTATTTTTTAAAAGACACATCAATATTATTCAGCTCAAAGAAAAATATTAAATTCTGAAATGATGATTCATCAACAACAATTACATCAAATTAGACCTCTAATTTTGATCTTTTGTTCCAATGACTTCTTTCTGTTTTGTTTGTTTGTTTTGTTTTGTTTTGTTATGTATTTAGTACAGGGTCTATAGGGTCTCACTATACAGATCGGACTCATAGTGATCCTCTTGTTTTCAGCCTCCCAAACCCTAGGATTACAGGAGTGTGCCACCACGCCCAGTCTCAATCACCATCTCCTCGGGTCTTGCGGGCAAGCTGGCATGGCATACCAGGGATCAAACCTCAGTTATTGTGTCTGCCTAAGCAGGCACTTTAGTCCACTAAGCTATCCAGCTGGCACTTTTTCCAATGATTTCAAATGTTAAAAGTTCCTATTAACAAAACATAGGATGCTACAAGTGAAATTAAGGCTTCCAAAGTTACTTCAAAAGACCTGCACATGGTAGGTCTCTTTAAAGCAGTGGTTCTCAACCTTTCTAATGCCTTGACCCTGCAATACAGTTCCTCATGTTGTGGTGACCCCAAACCAAAAAATAATTTTGGTGGCTACTTTGAAACTGTAATTTTGCTACAGTTATGATTCGGAATGCAAATACCTGATATGCATTATGTATTCATTTGATCCCCGCTGGGGTCACGACCCACAGGTGGAGAACCGCTGCTTTAAAGGAACACTGAGGGTCAGTGAAGGTCAGCTTAACTAAACTAATTGTAGTCATTTTCTACCACTGTTCCGTTTTAGTCCCTCGGTGCTGTAAAACCCTATTTTCGATACCATTTACATCAGAGAAACGGGTTTGGGATCCAAAATTCAACTTCAGGGCCATCAAGATAACGATAAATTTTGCAAAACTTGTGAAGAGTTTCCAGGTCTTTTCTGATTTATCTTTTCAAAGAAATTGACAGAGAATGTCCTATCTAAACTCCATCTTGGAAAGGCACCTGCCCCAAAGGTTGGAAGTCTTTAAGAACCGTGTCTTCGATGTTTTCTCCTCTATCAGCAGCTAAGGCAAGAAAGTTGCAATTTTTCAGCTGCATCTATAATGGTAACTTCAAGACCCCAAATTGAAAGATTTATCTTATCCCTATAGCTAAAAATACCTGCAGCCTCCGCCAACACATGGATAGAATTCTTTCTTTCACAAAGTTTCAGCATCGAGTTCTTCTTGCCCTTGGGAGGAGGAGAGACCTTCTCTTCCTGTGTGAGTAGTGGCTCCAGGCCTTCCAGCTGCAGGACCTCTGGGTGGCAGGAACATTTCTCCTACTTTGTCCCTTTCTGTGACACAGTCTTTTCCATTCACGGACTATGATTCAGAGACGCACTCCTAATAAATTTGATCGCTGTATGGCTGCTGGTCAAACACCTTTCAGAACTGTTCCAAGAGTCCATGAGCCAATGCATGGCTGAGCAGGAAGGGCCATGTGACAGAACCTTAGGAGCTCCACTGTCACCACATGTCCAATGCAGACACATCAGCAGGTACTATAGAAGTGCCATCTGCACAGTCTCAAGCTTTTATTTCCAGGCAAAGTTTTGTTTTGGGGAGGAAAAAGAAAATCTTCCTACCATTTCCAAAATACTTGAAAAGCTTTGTTGTTTCCAAAAGTGGGTCATAAGAATTCTTCACAGGCCTCGGCATGTACCCAGGGAACAAAAGTGAGGGACTGGCTACAGCAAGAAGCGTCTGTTTGCCTCCTCGATATCCTGAGAAAGCCAGTCCTCAATGACAGCCTGCAGGATGGCTTTTAGAAAGTCAGCGATTTCAGACCTGATCTCGCCACATAACAAGTGTTCTGCTAACAGACTTTTCCTCAGCTCTGGTCCACAAACCTCCAGCCCCACCTCCTCCGAGACACATGGCTTTGTCACTAGCTTTCCGACAGTACGGACCCTTCACCTGCTAAAGCCAAGTGCAGAAGAGTATCCTGTCCGCAGTTTTAAGTCTTCATTTGCTGTACCAAGCTTTTCAAGCTTTCAGCATACTCAGAGAACCGAGGTCCTCCTTTCACAAATGTACTGCCAAACAGTTGTAGGTGAGGAGGAATTGTGCAGAGTCACAGGTTCCTCAATGACCCAAGGCATTCCTCCTTAGTGGCCCTGTTTCTCCATAGCAAAAAGATTGTGTGCTTCCAACAACAGCCCGAAGGACTGCTGTGTTATCAAAGTGGTGATGCAGAGAAACCATTCTGAGATTCCGTAGACAACTGCAAGGTGTTATAAAATACTGGGTGATTTCTATTCATGCCAAAGTCCCAGGTACTGCAACCCTGCTGCGGCTTGTTTGTTAGCCACATTCCTAGTCGAAGGAAATGCTAACTTTGAGCGTGCTATCAGTAGAGATGGAGATGTGACTACTTTTTCCCATCCAAGTCCATGAGTTCCCTGAAATCTATCAATACACCCGTAATAAGAAAGTTATACAAGGAGGGATAGAGGCTCAGGTTCTATTTGCCTCATGGGAAGGAGGTAGGTTGGCTGGTAAGAAACAGAATAGCAAAGTGGAAAGAGCGCAGACTGGAAGAGAAATACAGGGACTGTAGTCGTTGATACACTGCGTCAACTCGGCTGCATGACTCAGCAGCCCGGTTCCCTATTGGTGGGAGCCCCACCCTGGGGTACAATTGGTTCCTCCCTGAAGCATGACTAGGGCCTGCCTAGGATATGATTGGCCTTCTCCCTAGAGCAGGATCAAGGGCCCATTCTGGGGTATGATTGGTTCCACCCTAGGGCACAAGGGGCCCACGTCAGAATGACTGAGCACAAAGGGACTTTTTAAAGGGAGGAAGGAGTCAACACTTGTCTTCATCAGAGAAACTTCAGTCTTCGCATTCGGCCTGGACTTTATCATCTGGCTTGCAGCGCAGACTCTTCAGCTCCAGCTTGGACCTTTCACTATCCGTTGCAGACTCTTCAGCATCCATCACAGACACTTCAGTCTTCCATCGCAGACCCATCAGCTCACAGATGGAGACTTGCACAGAGCGCTGCAGTGAACTTCAGACCTTGGGACTGAATTCTTCAGTCCAGGGTGTGCAGACGCCCTCTGTACACGTCCTCATCTGACTCTGGCTGACTACTGCAAGCCAATCTTATAATTCCTTATAGGTTGTATATTCATATTAATATCCATTCCTTATATTATACCTATTCTGTTCCTCTAAGTAAAACCCTGACCAATACAGGGACCAAACTCGCTGAACAGACACAGAATGTGAAGCGATTGCGTCCGCACCAGTGCCCACCGGAAGCAGCCAGAGTACAGGCGGCTCTCTGTCAGGTAGATAAGGCACCACTTCTGTGGCTACCAAGAGGCTCTCCTCCCTGCTCACGTGGCACCTGCTGAGTGGCCCAACGTTTGCCCGGGCTCATAGCAGCTGCCACGGCACAGGTAAGAGAGACGTGGGTAGGACCTGCACCATGTGACAGGCGCCACACCTTGTCTTATGTTTCTCTCGCTGCTGAGACAAAATATCCAACACTCAAAAAGTTAAGGGACGAAAGGTTAATTTAGCTCACAGTTTATAGAGGTTTCAGTCCATAATTGCCTGGCGGCCCAACAGGGTGGCACATAGTGGAGGGTCATGATGGGAAGATTGTAGCAAACAAGACACCTTAACGGGGTCTTTCTGCTCCTTTCGTATTGTGTCTGAGATCAGGGCAGCACCAAACTAGGTAGTGGGCTGAGTTATCGATCACACGCCCGCCCACCTTAATCCTAGCACCATACACTGTTGTTGATCCAGCCGCCTCTCAAAAAGCCCCGTGACCAGGTGAGGCTTGGTGATGACATCTAGACATGGCTGATAAGGTGGCCTCCAATAAATACACTGAGTGTCTGACAGACCATCAGTGGAGACCAGCGCTGAGTGGTACCAGCTTCTGGGAGGACCAGTAGGTGGCCTGGTCACTAAATTAGACCCTTCTGATGGCAGAATCAGTGTTCTGTCATTTCAGAATTAGGCACACAGTTTAGGTAGAAATATGTCACTCCTACCCCAACTGTTCGTGATAAAAACACTATTCACAGACCACAGTCTCTCGTTCAAGACTGTGGAATCTCCTCTTAAGGTTGCCCACAACCAGGGGATATGTTTTACAACACAGGGGTCACACCTGACAGTTTTGTGTCCAGTTGTCCCCCGCAGAGCCTCATGCAATCATGGGGCAGGGACTTTCAGAGTTTGAGACTTGATTCATGATCCACTAGGATTGTGTGTTTTAGTACTGATGGGATTATGGGTCTGAGTACTTCTGGGATTATGGGTGTGAACTAAGGCAGATAGGCAGAAGCAGAGAGCCTGAATGTAACATAAGAAAGACAAAGAGACTCACACTGATGCTCTCTGGTGCCCTGGTTGGTCGGTTGCCTCTGTCACCATTTTGTTGCTATTCCACTGCCATGAACTGCTGGCCTCTACATTGTGCCTCTCTGCCTTGGATCCAGCCGAGTACGGATTGAAACCTCCAGTAACTGTGAGCTAAATAAACCTTTCCTTCCTTTCCTTCATTTCAGGCATCAGGGATTTGTCCCAGCAGCAAGAGAAGAGTCACTGAGACACTGGGCTACTACTGAAAAACTCACTGGTCTTGCGATGTTCAGAAGACACTGGCTCAGCTGAAAAACAGAACAGCCTGCTGGAGGCCTGGCTAAAGCACAGCTGCGGAGCTGGGGCGTGAGGCTGGATCTCTCCAGTGGGACTCAGCGTACCTAGAGCACCAGACTCTGCACCAATTCATCTTGTCTATGCCCAGGGTGATTTGTTTCCAGAAAGTAGTTGTGAATTTGGGGAATCGGCAGAGGAGTAGGCCCCCCGAACTGTCATGCCTTATCACTCACTAAAGAACTCTTGTTTCTTATCCCACAGCACTGGGCTCAGCAGGTTCGGAAGTCCTGGTTCCAATGAAGTAAAAGCGGAAGTCACCCCCATGACCACAGGAAACTTCTCATGTTGCTAGGGTTTGGATGTGAGACGCCCCCAAAAAGTTTCATATTTGAAACCTTGGTCTCCACCGAAGCATTGCTGAGAAATGAGGCTTTGGGAAGATGATTAGAGGCATAATTTGATGGCCTTATTAAGAGGTTATAGAAGCTCAGGACTTGAAGTTAAGTATTCTCAGGAGCACAGACATTAAAAACCCCATTCAAAGTGTGGGGCTAGGGAAACGCAGGATCAATTGAGAAGGAAACTTGCTGGGATTATCAACTGAACTCTAGGTTTCGGCATAAGGACCTAACACCTGCATTCATAATTGCCTGATTTTTCTCTGCTCTCACATAAGGCCCTCTATGAAGATATCAGCAATGGCTATCGCGTTAGATTGTTACCTTTGGGGCCGGCGAGATAGCTCAGTGGACCAAGCACCTGCTTAGGCAAGCGCAAGGACTGAGGTTTGATCCCAAGCACCACATGGTGTGCTGACCCCACCCCTAGCCACCCTGAGCTGGCCACAGAGCCCGGGTGTGGTGGCACACGCTTGTAATCTCAGCACTGGGGAGGCTGAGACAGGAGGATCACTACCAGTCTGAGCTGCTTAGGGAGACCCTATAGCATGTACCAAGTACACTGAAAGAAAAAGAAAGTATTGCCTTTGGGTTTTGTAGAGTGTGGTCTTTCACACAGGCAAGAGTCGATACCCATGTTCTGCCCCTTACCCACCCCGCTTCCCGACCCCTTCCCTATTCTCTGTGATCTCGGGTTGCTCCACTCTGGCCACAGCCGCAATACGCTCACATCCTTGGCTTCTGGTTGAAGTGGCTACTGCTGAACTCCAGCAAATCAGAGGGACAGAAAAAAGGGTATCAGGGGTGTCCGAGGATTCACACGTCTGAAACACTTCTTACCTGAGCAGCTTGGGACAGGAAGCATTTCCGTTCTCAGAGGTTTTTTTTTTTTGTTGTTTGTTTTTTTGTTTTTTTGAATTTTAGAATACTGGCACACACATAATGAGACATCTTGGGGATAGGACCCAGATCTAAACACAATTCATGTATGCTTCATTCACATGACATGTATACACACTACGTGACTAGCCTGAAGGGAGTCTTACGCTCTTCTTAAGTGTGCTCTGTTTAGACTGTGGCCTGTCCCATGAAGTGTCCCATGAAGTGTGGACTTTTCCAATTGTGTCGTCACATCACTGGAGAGAAAAAAATCTCAAATTCCAGAGCATTCTGAATCTCAGAGGTTGCTCTGAGGCGCTCCAAGGCTGTTCGGCCTGCATTTGATCTGCTCAGCCTGCGCTCCTTTAAGGTGGCCTTACAGACGTGCCACTCTGCTTTTTCCCCTTTCAAGAGTTAGGGGTGCTAGGGCTGGTGAGATAGCTCAGCAGACTAAGCGCCTGCTTTAGCAAGCACAGGGACTGGGATTTGATCCCGGCACCACATGGCACACCGGTCCTGCGCCTGGGCACGCTGAGCCGGCTACCAAGTCTGGTGTGGTGGTGCACACCTGTAATCTCAGCGCTGGGGAGGCTGAAAACAGGAGGAGCAGTAGGAGTCTGAGATGTAGAGTAAGACCCTGTGCCAAACACATAAAGTGGAAGAAGCAAAGAAGAATTAGGGGTGCTTCTAGGTGGGTACTCTCCAGCTCTTCTACAAATAGCAGCTCTAGGGTGTCTGGTGGTGGCTGTCACACCTGCCACACTCTCAGTCCTTGGCTTCCTTTTCAAGACTGTGTGACACACAGAATCTCAGAGGGGATAAGAGTCAAGCTGGATCTTGCAGGACCGTGGCAGGTCACCAGGGGAAAGTATACACACACACACACACACACACACACACACACAAGAATCTGTTTCATCAACATCTTAGGACCGGAAATCCTAAGTTGCTCTGGAGACTGCAGAAGGAGCTGGGGCTTGAGGCAGGACTGCAGCAAGAGAAGGAACCTCGACCTGAGCCTAGGACTGTCCTACTGCGAGTTCATTTTGCCCCTGGGGTTACTTTCCCTTCTGAAAAAAAACAACATAGCCTTATTGGAAACAAATCCATGCAAAGATTAGGGGAAATATCACATCGCACAGCACAGCAAGCGCCTCTCCGCATTTGGCAGGACAACAGCTCTCATCCTATCAGGTGCCAGCGTAGCAGGAGGGACTCGGCTTTGCCCAGCGCTTTCAGCAATGAAAGAACAAGGCCTTCTCTTGTATTTTCTTCTTCCACCGAGTGGCTGAGCAGCCCCACAAGGGGCTCACTTCTTGGCAGGCTATGTTGAAGCACGTAGAAGGGCATTTCTGCTTTGTCTAGAAATATCTGCGGGAGACCGTGACATCAGGCAGGCACGTACGTTTGGCAAGAGCCGGCGGGGACTCTGACACAGGCTTTTCTCCGAACTGAGTGGCAGCCTCTCTAGTCTGTGGATTTCTGATAGGCCACTGGCTATCTCCGGGACCAGCTGGCTTGGCTGTGCTAGGCTGGCTTCTTAAGAGTCCTGAGGCTGGTTGTCCCGTCACCCCACTGTTCTTTTCACGGCAAGCACTGCTGAACTGTCGAATGTCACCAACATCTTTGCAAATATGCGGCTTGTTTAGGAGGGAAAGTGAACCACGTCCTCAAGAGTCAGAGTTGTGTGTGCCAAAAACTCTCCTCCCTCAGTACAATATACTTGTGTTTTTGTTTTTGTTTTACAAATAAATAAGTGACCATCTGGAGGACATTACCTTAGGCAAGTGTGCAAAGAGGCATCCTCCATGTACCTCAGGTTACTAATGAGTGCAATGACTCTCTTGGAGACCCTGGACCACGGGACCAATGTGGCTCCAACCCAGTCTCTGGTCTCGGATGCGTTCTCAGCTGCCGCTGCAGCACAGGCTTCAGCCATGAACAGCCCTGGCTCTCAGCTGTCCAAGGACTTGATTTAATTCCGTGGCAAACCCGTCTTCATTAGAAGTCCCCACACATGCTGTTGCCCCATTATTATGGATCGCATTTCCTCGCCGCAGCAGAGTCTCATTCTTGTCCTTTCTTGGGCTTCGGTGGCTAATAGTCATTTGCATTGATTTTCATTTCTCCAGGTGCTTAATAAACATTCTCTCAGGCACTCGTCCCGGAAGTAAGCAGAGGGCTCAGCTCCAGCCCCTGCCTAGAACCAAAACTTATCTTGCCGCTGGGAGTGGCTCCCTTTTTCTCAAAAACCCTAGAGGTACCATTCCAGGGACCTCAGAGATACTGCTGTGGCCTAAGTTACTGTCATGGTTACTTTTCTTGTCATGGGGACACAGTAACCTGTACCCACAAGTTTAAGAAGGAGAGGTATCATGCCTCATAAAGACACTCACAAAACAGAGCTTCCAGAACCGCTTCACGAAGTGGCCAGAAGATGGAATAAACGCATCCGAAGCAAAAGAACGAACGGCAGTGTGTCTTTTAATTTAAACATTCACTGCGTACTTTGATCACTTCTTATATAAGCAGTATTGTTAGGATTAAGTTCTCAAATATACATATTCATATCCCAATGCATAAGGAAAATGAAGAAGCTACACCAAAATATTTACGCTGGTTAGAATAGACCGAATGTGGCGGCGAGTTTTTTTTTTTTTTCTTTTGTACTTGCTTGTTTTGAATTGACAAATAGAAGTTTTATGTGTTTATGCTGTACAACATGATGTTTTGATATATGAATACATGATGAAATTAAATCTAACTAATTAACATGCTCATTACTGCAAATAGTAATTTTTTGTGGTAAAAAAAAATATTTTTAACCTGCTGTCTTAGCAAGCTCGAAGCCTATGATACATTATGAACTATGATTACCACATCAAACAGTAGGTCTCCGGTACTTGCCGCTGTCTAGCTGAAACGTTGGAACCTTTAACCAACATTTCTCTCACACTTCGGCCAACAATATCCTCTCTGCTTCTATGAATTCTGCTGTCTTAGATTCCATATGTAAGTGAACTCATGCAGTCTGCAGCGCTGTGCCTGGATTATTTCAGTCAGTAGAACATATTTCAAGTTTATCTGCATTGTCACTGATGACTGGATTTCCTTGTTCTTAAACGTTGCGTAGCACTTGGGCCCGCCCACCACATTTTCCTCACCAGCTCATCCGCAGATGAACACTTAGCTGATATCACGTCTTGACTATTGTGACTAACGAGTGCTCAGGGAACGCTATAGTGCACAAGCCCTTCAGCGTGTTGACGTCACCGCATTTGCCTCTGTGTTCAGAAGTGGAATTGCTCGACCATATCATAGCTCTGCTTTTACTTTTGGAAGAACCTCCATACTGTTTTCCAGAATGGCTGTGCTAATTCATATTCCCACAAACAATGCACAAGGGCTTCCTCTTCTCCACATTCTTGTCAATATTTACCTCCCTTTTTTATTTTCTAGGAGCCAACCTGACAGTAACATCCTAGTGCCTAGGAAGTAGCCCAGCCTATGGGCTTACATCAACAATCCTTATGATATTGCGTATTGTTGTCTTCAAATTAGTTGTTCAGATTATCAGATACAAGCATGCAAATTCGGTCGAATGAAAAAATTAAAAAGAAAATTTTCAAGCATTAAACTTTTCCTTTCAGCAGACCAGTAGAAATCAGCAATACAGTTATCCAAGCTACGCTCTTCATATACATATATTTTTCCCTTCCATTTTTCTATCTCTTCTCTTTTCCCCCATCCCAGCTGTTCCTTCCCTTTCAACAGCTTCTTTCCCTCTCATGGTATCTATTGCACCTTTTGTATTTTATTTACTCTTTCAGGTTTTTACACTAGGGAGATAATATGATGCTTACACATGCAGGTCTGATTTATTTCATTTAAGAGTATGATCTCTAGTTGCATCCATTTACCTATACAAACCTTGAGTCTATCATTTTTTAATATCTGAGTAGTACTCTGTTGTATAAAAATCTCACATCCTTTCTCTTTATTCCTCGGTCAGTCGGTATTTACATTGTTTCCAAGATTTAGCTATGACAAATTGTGTTGTTATAAACATGGGTGCACATATATCACTGTGGTATGATGTTTTCATTTCTTCTCAAAAAATACCCAAAGGGAAATAGCTGGGTTGATGGGACTCCCAATCCTAGCTTTTTGAGGTATCCCCACACTGATTTCCACAGTGGCTGCACCAGCCTGCACTCCCACCAACTACAGGAAAGCGTCCTCTCCCTGCCCCATCCCCTCCAGCATTTGTTATTGGTTGATTTCTTGATTGAAGCCATTCTTTCTGGGGTGAGATGGAATCCCAGTGTGGTTTTGATTTGCGTCCCTCAAGTGACCAGTGATGTTGAACATTTCTTTCATACATTTATTTGCAGTTTGTATTTCTTCATCTGAGAAGAGTATATTCATCTCAGGTGCCCACATTTTGATTGGGTCTTTGAATTTTGGGGGACTTTTATTTTTTTAGTTCTCCATATGTTCTAGATAGCAGTCTTTTTTTCTGAGGGACAATCAGCTAAAAAAAACCTTTTTTTCCTAGTTCATAGGTTTTCTTTTTACTCTGTTTTTTTTTTTTTTTTTTTTTTTTTTTTTTTTTTTTTTTTTTTTTTTTTTTTTTTTTTTTTTTGATGTGTAGAAACTTGTTGAGCATATAAGAGCCCAGTTGTTGGTTCTACCTGCTTTCTCCTCCAGTCAATTTGGTGTTTCTGTTTTAATATTGAAATCTTTCATCCATTTTGGCTTTAGTATAGAGTATGGGATGGGCAGGGTTCAGAGAGGCTCCCCTGAAGGGGTGAGGGGAGGTCACTGAGGCCCCTGGAGCTGTCTGGGGCTATTTTCTTTTGATAAATGTCTTTTCAGGTCCTTGGACCAGTTTTAAACTAGGTATTTTATTTTCTCTTTACTAAGCTTAATTTCTTATAGTTTTTAGATGTTAATGCTTTATTAAGTCTCTTGCAAATATTTCTACCTTCCTAGAGTTTGTCTTTTTACTCTTTATTGTTTCTTTACCGTGTAGAAGCTTTTAAATCTGATAGGATCTCACTGGCCTATTACTGTTCTGGGGCTCGTACTATAATAAAACCATGGCCCCAAACAAAATTGTGGAGGCTTCTTTGTATACTTTCTTCTAGGAATTTATAAATTTTAGGCTCCATGTTGCTTTATTTTTTTTTTCTTTTATTTTCTTTTTAGTATTCTTGAAACAGGGTCTCACTGTGCAGCTCAGGCTGGCCTTGAGCTCACTTTGTAGCACTGGCTGGCCTTGAACTCACAACAGCCCCTCTATCTCAGCCTCCTGAGGGCTGGGACTACAGGCATCACCACCATCCAGCAGCTAAGCCCTATGTTTCTTAAGTCTCTAATCTAGTTTGATTTAATTTTTATAAATGGCTTGTGATGGGAGTCTAATTTTATTTCCCTGCCTGCCCATATCTAGGTTTCAAACACGACCTACTAAAGGAGCTATCTTTTTCTCATTTTGTGTGCTTGACCCTTGTCAAAAATCAGTGGACTGTAAATATGTCACTTTATTTTGGGGTCTTGATTCTGCGGCATTGATCTACATCTGGTTCTGTGCCAGTGCCATATTGTTTTTTTTATTACAGCTTTGTAGTGAGTTCTAAAATCAGAAAATGTGATGCCACCAATTTTAGCTCACAATTTCTTTGTATGTTCCATGTGAATTTTAAGATTGATGTTTCTCCTTGTTTTCAAAAATGCCTTTGTAATTTTTATAGGCATTATACTGAATTTATCGATCAATTTAAATAGTATGGATATTTTAACAAGATTAATTTTCATAAACCATGAATAGGGATATCTTTGCATTTGTTTTTTCTTCAATTTCTTTCATCAGTCTTATATAGATTTCAATATACAGATTTTTCACTTCTCTGATTCAACACATATTTTTTCTGATGCTGTTATAGTATTATTTTAATCATATATTTATTTATTTGTAAATAGACTCAGACTCATAGTGATCCTCCTGTCTCAGCCTCCCCAGCCCTGGGATTACAGGAGTGCACCACCATGCCCAGCTTCGGGGGCTGGCACAGCATGCCTGGGGTTCAGGAGATGGCACGGCATGTGGTGCTAGGGATCAAATTCAGATCCTTGCACTTGCCAGGCAGGTGCTTTGACTGTGAAGCTATCTCTTCAGGCCCTGATGCTATTATAAATGGGATTCCTTTCTTGATTTATTTCTTAGATTCTTTTTCTTGAATTTCAGAGAGAAAATATTTGTGGAGTATAAAATCATCTGAGAAAAATAAAAGGGAAATGTATTTCTTATCACTGGAGACCTCAAATAATGAAGAAAAAGATACAGATAGAGACCCCTGGACCAAACACCAGAAGTTGAGGAGCAGAGCATTGGAACCAGTGGGGCTCTGGGAATTTAATGGAACCATCACGTCTGTCTTGGTTGCAGACACACCCTGCCTGTGGCCAAACCAGCAGCGCAGGTGGCTAAGGCCTCTGCCTGCCTCATTATGCAAAGACAGCAGGGAACTTTGGAGAACAACTTGTTCTTTTCATTGCTGCCAAGCCAGGCCAGATACAAACAATGGGACCAGAAACCAACATGTGCCACAGATACTGTGGCCCTGGGCCAACCCCAAAGTGACCCAAGTTCGGGAAGCTTGAAGCCAACTTTCTTAATAAATGAGGGACAGTGCAAAGGTAAGTACAAAACTGAACATTTATCTCAAGTAAGAGAATTCATGACAAAGCATCCCAAAATCTAGAAAAAGAATAGCTTTTCTTACTGTTTGGCCCACTCGTGTATATGTTAATTTTCCTCTGGTTCTCACTGCCTGAGCCTGCATCACTTCTTCCCGTCACCTTGTGCTTTACACTTCCTGTAGAAAATTAGAAAGCTAATTTGGTTTTTCCTCTAGGAAGGTTAATTGAAGATTTTGAAACTTTTTTATTTTCGAGTGATTTTAGCCTTACAGGAAAGTGGCAAAAAAAATAGTAGGAAAGTTCACCAGCTTCCCCCAACGGTAACGCCTCAAGCTGCTGGAGAACACGCACCTGCAGTAAGCAGTGACCACGGCTACACCACAGCAAGCCCAACCAGGGACTTCCTGCAGGTTTACTTCTGCTAATGTCCCCTTACAGCCCCAAATCCAAACCATGCTGCATTTTGTCTCTGCGCCTTAGTCTCCTGCAGTTGGGGACAGTGTCTTTGGTTGTCCATGGCTCTCATGAACTCAGTCACTGTGAAGGGCTCTGATAGGTCCCAGACACAAGGTCCCTCAACGTCAGCTTTCTGGATCAATTCATGATCGTATTAAGCAAGAACTCCAGGAAGTAAGATGGTCTGACTAGGTCATGGGAGGAAGCCTGGGGTCACCTCATCTTGTCACTGTGGGCAGTAACCTTGTTACTTGGCTACAACATCTGCCAGAACCCTTCCTAGTAAAGGTATTGTTTCCCCCCTTTTTTCGGTTTTGGTTTTATTTTGTGCTGGGTTGTTTTATTTAGTACAGGATCTACAGGGTCTCACTAGGCAGATCATACTCATAGTGACTCTCCTGTGTTCAACTTCCCAAGAGCTGGGATTACCAGCATGTGCCACCAGGCCCAGTCTCAATCGCCGTCTCAGCACACCCTCAAGGGAGGGGATGGCCACGCCAGGGATATTGTTTATTCCCCCCCCCACACACACACAGACACCAAAAGACATCTGAGTTGTTTCCAAGTTCGGGTGACTGTAAATATACCTACAAAATGCACTCAAGCACCGCTTCCCGTGTCGGTCCCTGATTCATTTCTCCTGGCAAAACACTTCCGGCAGGATATGGGTGGTGCACTCAGCCCCGCCTCGCACGGCAGGACGCTGCCAAGGCCCTCCCAACGTGACGGTGCTCTTTTCCGTTCTCATCAGCCGTGCCGAGTTCCAGTTGCTCTACCAGCATTGGATATTGGTTACCTGTTGCGATCTTACCCATTGTGATGCTTCTCATTTCAGTTCCTGTCCCTAATGCTAGCGACAGTGCACATCTTTTTCATACGCTAATTGCCGTTCATCTTGAGATTTACTATTAACAACTGAGAAACCCTTGTTCGGCTTCACAGCTCAGTGTTGACGATGTCCGCGAACTTTTAAGTGTTCTAATATTCCGAGTAGCCAGTTTACATCACAAATGAGCTAGAAAAGTTTAGTGCCTTTCAAGTTTTCTCCAAGGTAACCAATCAACTACTTTAAACCTTGATGACTTCAGTGGCCATTTTGCCACAAATGTCCTTGTTAGGGTGATGTATAGTCAATTTTATTATCTGTATTGATGACCGCGCGCCACCGCCCATCAGCCAAAATCTTGAATCTTTTCCCAATATGTTCCTATGACTCCCTCTACATCACTAATTAGATTAGCAAACAGTCTGAAAGCCTGTTCTGCATTGCTCTCCATATGTACCTTTTATATCTTGTGGAACTGCTTTTAATAGCATTTGAAATCTTTGTCATGGTCCTCACCGCGGAAAGTAGAGAATTTTTATTGACTTTCCCATTTATCTTACTCATTTCTTTTCACGATCTATTTGTCTTCATGTAAACTTTCTCCCTAGTTTTTTTTTTTAATAAAGATTTAGACAAGAAGATGTGCTTCCGGTAGGGTGAACTCGGGAATCTGCGGCTCCCATTGTATTGCTGTGGGCCGGGTGATTTTCCTAAGCCGTGGCCCAGCTGGCCTATGGGTTTAGCACAACCCAAGAATGTCAGGGGCCACTGCACACCCGGCCCCAAGAGCGATGAGAAAGGAGAGAAGAGGATGGGCCGGAAGGCAGCACCTGCCCTTCCCCGTAAGTGTTGCAGACCTGTGGGTACGCTGCTGGCATCTCCCCTAGGGCTTCGCACGGGCTCTGTGATGAAGGACCCCCAAGGGTGAACTTCACTAGCTGAGACATAATTTGTTGCTGCCGAGAGGACTGAGGTGCTAGCACAAAGTCTGGGCTTTTCAGCGACTTGTTCTTTAGCAAAGAATGTAAATTCTGTTTTCAGAGGTGACTTGGGAGAAACCGGTAGCCAGGACATTTCACCAAGAAGCCTCTGCACCTCCCCAAGGCACATGGGGAACCTCTGGGACATGTTGGTTTCCAAGTGACCATCCTTGCACTGAGACGGCCTCCTCCACGGTCCCCAGGCAGCTCGGGGTCCCAGGCCTGGCTGTCCTAGAAATGCCCATCTACCCTCCCATTCTTTACACCAGAATGGGAAGTGGAATGGAAACTTGAAAGAGAGCGCGTCAGAGTGTTGGCATCCTCAGCAGAGTGGCTTGCGGTCACTTCTCACTGCTGACTTGGGAAGGAAAAGCCGTAGCTGGGCCTCTGAAGGCACCGTATACTCTTCCAGGGACAAGCATGGCACAGACGGTTTCTGACAGGCCTGTCACCAGTGAGCTGGGCAAGTTAACTATTCATAATAGTAAAAACAACAACAACAATAACGCTTTGAGTTAATCCGGGAACTTTCATCTCCATGTATCAAAGAGCATTGCCAAGGCTCCTGATCACAACACATCTGTGGAACACATAGTGGCAGCCATTGTCGTCCCCCAGTGACAGATGAAAGAAGAGAGACGCGGGAAGCCGCTCCCCGCTGAACGGGGTCGGGATTCGTGCCCCCCTCCCCGGCCTGGAGGGGTCCCTTGATGGGATTGGAGCTTTGGGAGGGTGTGCAGGAGAGCGACGTGGACCCTCAGTGGGGAGGCGCGACGCTGTGTTCTCCAGAAGTTTGGCAATAAACTGCATCCCCAAGATGGCTCCGCATGCACGCCGAGGGCTCAGCCGAGGCTTCTCCGAGGCCTGCTGCTCGTGGACAACAGCGGTCCACTTGCTGTCCCTCAAATGCACGAGCCCTGCCTCTGAGCTTCTGTGCACGCTGTGTCCTTTTCTTCACACAAGTGCAGACGCAGCACGGAAGCCGCAGCCATGCGCACGCCTCCTCCCTTCCCTTTCAGCCTCCCTGCGGTCGTCTCAGATTTCTGTCCCCGAGCCCTAGAGCCTCATTCCATGGACTTGTCCGCGCGACTCTCTTCTCTCCCACACCGTGAGCTCTTCATCAAGCTGTGAGTGAATCATCTTCCCGTGGCTGGAACGAAACACCCTGCAACCAAACCTTAAAAAGTAGGCAAGAGATGATTCGTGGTTTCCGGGGCTCCAGTGCGCAGTTGCCAGGTTCCGTTGCCTTGGCGGGAGATGAGGCAGAACTACAGGGTGTGGTGGGTCGAGGCTGCCCTGGGTGAGCTTCCTGAGACCTTCACTAAGAAATGTGCAAGCTCCCTTCCATGCAGTCATTTTGGTCTCAGAGCTTATTCGGATCTCTCAGCCCCATGGGTACCCACTGTGCTCAGTCTGCATCTAGGCCTCTCCAAGGTGCAGACCCCAGACCTCCTGCAAAGCCCTGCAGGCTCCTCCTGGCCTGGCCCCAGACCTTGCTTCTTCCTCGGCAGGAGCTCGGCCCCCACCCATCTAGGCCCGGGCATGGCGTAGGACACGTGTGTGTCTTCTTGTGAAGCTCTCACCCCTCTCCTAAGTAGACCTTCCTGTCACTTGCACCCCCCACAACTATGAGAGCGACAGACAGTGCCCGTCCACAGGCGGGGAGCTACGTATCACATAATCCTTGCAACAGCCCGATGGAGTGACAGCTGTTTTCAGTCTCCAGGTCAAGCGATGCCTCTAAGACCCTAGAGACGCTAAATCCTGCAACCAGAGCCATGCACTTAAGCAAAAGCAGATCCAGGTCCTGCGACACCGACCTTGCCGACCTCTGTGACAGCTGCTACGGGTGCCTTCCTGCTGGAAACGACCCCTCCTTGGCCTCCCAAGACACTGTCCTGGTGCGAGCTCCCCCTGCCCTCTGCGTGCCTCTCTCATGGGACCCCTTCATTCTGCCCACGAGCCCTGGGCTCCCAGGGACTTGATCATCTTCTCTCACACCGTCCTCTCCAGGCGCCACGGCAAGTGTCTCACACCCATGATGTCCACAGGCTGGTCACTACCAGCCCTTCATCCTCTTTATCCTCATCCAAGTCTCTCTCTCCACCTTGAATTTGTGCTCACTTCCCCATATTCTACAACATTCCTGGCAATGCTGTCCACCCAAGCACCCAAACCGGAAGCCAGATGATGCTTTTCGTAGGCCTGCTACTCAACCCTTCAGCCCACCAGCATGCAGAGAGCACCTCTCTCAGCTGAGGTCTCTAACAGACACTGACCCTCCTTTTGTGCTCTCTACTGAAGAAAACATCCACTACCTCACGCAGGCGTGCGAGCCCACTCCTGAGTCCTCACCCTGCGCCTCCGCCAGCGCATCCAGCTCTGACTTCTCAGGCGGACAGGTGTCAGCTCAGGCCCTGCATGCCCACCACTGGGCACTCTCGTCACCTCCTGCTCTAGGGAGTCACCCACAAAGCCTGTGTCCCAGATCCAGAGCAAGGACACCATGCTTGCCCTCTGTCCGGGCTCGCCGGGTCTCCCCATGGCCCAGCTTGACCTCACTCCAACAGTCCACTCCATACGCCAGAAACTCCCCACATGGCGAGAGTGTGGCTTCCCCTCTTCTTCTGCACCCGACAGCACTTCCGGCCTTCACCAGACACTTAGATAGGTAACCCGGAAGTGGCAACTGATACAAATGAGCGATGCCACCTCTCCCCAAGCTGGGTGGGGAGCGTTCGATCCTGCTTTCTCAGGGGAGTGAGCAGAGGCCTGGGGGCGCGCAAGGGCCGTCCTAAGGAGGGGCCGACATGTGAAGTCGCCAAAGAGGCTTACACACAAGAACTAAGGGAGGCGGTGCCCAGCTGAGGCCCCAGCAGGAGGCCAGCAGGCTACAGCTGGGGTGTGGTAGGGCACTGTGGTAGCTGATACATTGTGTCAACTTGAGGAAGCCTGGCTGGGTTCTGGGCTGCGGAGGCCCCATCCTGCAGGATGTGGAGGGCCTGCCCTGGCGTGTGATTGGTCCCACCCTGGGGTATGATTGGTTCCACCCTAGGGCCAAATGGGCCACCCCAAAATGACTCAGCACAAAAAGTGTATAAAAAGTTGAGAAAGACTGTGTGGCCCTGCCCTGCCCCACTTCCTTAAGGAAGTCCAGGTCTTCGGAGGAGCTCGATCTTTGCAGCCGCACCACTTCCCAGGAGCTCTGATCTTCACAGTGGAGCGTTGGTGCAGAATTTGGAAGAGAGAGGCTTTGATGGAGGCCACAGCTGTTGCTCCTCCTCTGCTCTTCATTGTTCTCTGCTGCCTTGGAGCCACTGGAGTATGAACTGAAACCTCCACAATCTGTGAGCTAAATTAAACCTTTCTTTCCTTCATTTTGAGCGTCAGGTATTTGTCCCAGCAATGAGTAAAAAGTAAGCAAGACAGGGAACCATATGTCTGTCACAACCAATGGTACCATAGAATGAGGTTAGTGGTGGGTCCCCAGGTCTGTGTCTCTAGGTGGAAACATACATGCTCACCACCCTACACACATGCACACATGTGCGCACACACACACACACATTCTCCAACCAATACAAACCACATCTCCTATACACACGCATGCACACACATCCCACACCAACCCAGTGCAAACTGAACCCAGCCCTGGCAAGTGGCTCAGCCACTCTCCTGCCAACCCCTAGCTTGCTGCTAACCAATGCAAATATAGCTGGCAAAAATGCTGAAAACTAAAAAGCACAGAAGATGTTTTCATTTGGGTCTTGAATGTCTCCTAAAGCCCACACAGCAGGCCCAGGTCACCACCCCTGATGCTGCTGGGAAGTGGTGGAACTCTCAGAAGGTGGAGCATGGCACACGGATGGCAGGTCACTGGGGGGAGGGTCCTGGAGGCAGAGGCTGGGGTCCCAGCCCCTCTGTCCCCACTCCCCAGCTGCCCTAGGTAAGCACACCATCTCTCCCACCCGCTCCCACCATCAGGAACTGTGCTGCCACAGACCCAAAGCAGGAAATCCAAGGAGCCACAGATGGACCAGCCTCTGACACATGAGCCACGTTAAGCCTTTCCCTCTTTTAAACTGATTACCCTAGGTATCTTATCACAGTAACAGAAAGCCAATCAACTTAAATGGCCAATAAACGTTCAGAAAAATTCAGCCCCTTCAGTAAAACAAGGAAAACCTATCAGTTGGGATACTGCTTTTTCATCTGTTCAGTTACAGCGTTGTGCCACCTGGAGAGGTCGTTGTCACTGCCCATGGGTGCCACATGGAGATGCTATATGAGCCTCACACCCCAAGACCAAGAAATCCCACTTATGTGGTCTTCCGGAGTTAGCTCATCTGTAGCCCTTGAGGTCTCACTGTTGGCAGAGGCTGGTGGAACATGAGGCAGGTGTCTGAAGATGATGGCAGGAGGAATGCTGGGTAATCAGGCTGTGCATGGGCATGTGCGCGCACGCGTGCACACACACACACAAACGCACACACGCACACACCCACAGGAAGGTGGATGGGAATGCACTGATGCGTGACCCAGCCCCACCTGCCTTCATAGACTCACAGTTCAGAAATGAAGCCAAGCCTCACCCAAATCAGTAGAAAAGAGGCCAACACAATTAGATGCTGTCAGAGAAGAAAAAGAACTGGGTGCTTGCAGAAGAGGAAAGATCCTCTCAAAATAGGCCAGCAGGGCAGGTGGTTACAACTGGCCCACAAGTATGCTGAGAAAGGTATGCTAGAAAGGGTTAGCCAAAGCCAAGGAGGGATCTGCTATGCGTCTAGATGTGTCCCCCAAAGCCCCATGGGATCATGGGCGGAGCCTGCTCAGAGGTGGCTGGGTGCAGAGCATGTGGTGCCGGCATCAATTGGCCCCCTAATCCCAGTCACTGAGATGGAAGATAACGGGGCAGAAGGAAGCCACTCTTGCTGCTCACCTGCTGTGCCACCCTCGGCCCACCATGACCCGCTTCTCCCCTGGGATGCCCCTCTGCCAAGGTGCCCTGCCCTGGAGCCAGCCGACTATGGACCAAAACCTCTACGAGCTGGGAGCTGAGCTAAGGCACCCCTCCCTAAGCTTGTGAGTGTGCGGCGCTTTGCCTCAGCAAACAGAAGAGTGGCTCAGACAATTCCAGCATACACGCACGTGTCCCCTGATTCCCTTTCCAGCCCTCACAGCTTCCTAGTCAGACACTTTCGTCTGTGTTGGGAGCTTCAGGAAGCCAGGAAGTCGATCAAGTGTGTGTAGGTGGGACTGGGCTTCAGTGCCTAAAGCAAACACGCCACCCGAGTGCTAAGAAAAGCATCCTGTCTGGTTCAGGCCAGCCATAGTTGCTAGGCAACCTTGTGTCATGTGACGCAAACTTTGCAAAAATATAAATAAAGGACCATTTTCTTGAGTGTTGAGTTGGTCTAGCCCATCAGGCTGAGCAGCCACCACCTAGCCCAGCTTTTTGTCTTCCTGTCTTTCTCATTCCCACCATTCCCTCCCCCAGGTAGAACCGCTTGCAATAAGGTCAGTGGATCTATCTCTGGATAGTGGGCGAGTGCCCGGGCCCCTCTGAATCAAAGGGACCCTTCAGCTCTGTGTAGGGACACCTCTCACAGCCTGAGCAAGGAACGTCACTCAATCCTCATGACACCTGTACACAAGGCCATCAGCCTGTGTTATGGACAGGGACTCTCAGGCTCAAAGGACAAGGTGACAAAGCCAGTCCATCCTGGGACTCCAGGTGGGAGCTGGCACTCGCCGGCCCTACTGGGACTGAAGCCACCATTCTTTCTTCTACGCCTCAATTCTAGATCATGTCTTTCTTGACAACCAACCCCCCCCCCCCGATCTCCAAGTTCGACACAATCCCTATCAAAGCCCCTGCAGGCTGCTTTCCTGACTTGGGCTAGCAGGTCCTGAAGTGTGCGTAACAATCTGAAGATCAGAAGAACTGGAAGCTGAGGGGCTCACGCTGCATGCCTTCAAGATTCACCATAGAGTTACGGTAACCAAAACCATGTTGATTAAACCAGTGACATAAAGACCAAGGTATGGACCAAGGGAACAGTATCAAAAGGCCAGAGATGAACCCACAAATTAAGACGACAAGGATGTCGAGTCAATCCAGGCAATGGGGACTCTTCAATAAGTGGAGCTGGGTCAGCAGGCTATCTATGCAGAGAACAAGGTTGGAACTTCATCTTACACCATGCATAAAAATTACCTCAAAATAGATCAAAGACCTCAATTCAAGCTGAATCTATGAAACTCTGCCAAGAAAGCATAGGCATAAATCATAGTGACTTGTAATTACCCAAGTATTTTTTTTTTTTTGGTCTTTTTGAGACAGGGTCTCACTATGCAGTTGAGGCTGGCCTTGAG
Source organism: Myocastor coypus (assembly GCA_004027025.1). Classification (NCBI taxonomy): domain Eukaryota; kingdom Metazoa; phylum Chordata; class Mammalia; order Rodentia; family Myocastoridae; genus Myocastor; species Myocastor coypus. The sequence continues at coordinate 27,053 of PVJA010007871.1, read as the reverse complement.
CTCACTTTTGTAGCCCAGGTTGGTCTCAAACTTGCACTGATCCTCCTGCCTCCGCCTCCCGAGTGCTGGGATTACAGGCGTGCGCCACCACGCCCGGCTCCAAGTATTTGTTAATAGCTAAAAACAAGGTGGATAAATTGGACTTTGCTACAAGTAGAAATTTTATGCCTCCAAGGACACTACCAAGAAATGACAAGGTGACCCCCACCTAAGAAAGTAGTCTTCAACATATAGAAAGAATTCAAATAACTCTAAAAGAGTAACTGGCGAAGCTTGTCACATTGGCCTCCCTGACGGGAGCTCAGCTTTCCTCGTGGCTGGAGGAGCTCAGGACCTCACTGTAGCTGAGGGTGGCTGTGGTGCTTACCTTAGTGCTGCTTCCTGCTCCAGCTCAGACCCCTCGGCCTGCTGGCACAGATCCTTCATCCCGCTGGTGTAGACTTCCTTGCTCCCACCACTGACCTTTGGGCCTGCCCAGCACAGATCCATGAAGCAGGCCCCAGGCCCTCATCTGTATTCTTTAGTATTTAGTGTGTGGATAGATTTCCTGTGCTCGTACAAGATTCCTGGGTGCTTCCTTATGAACTAACATGATAACATGCATCCTGTATCATATTGTTCCCCTTGTAAGAACCCCAGACCATGACGCCATGCAACTGAGAAGTGCCACGCTGAGGTATATAGTCAAAGTCCTTGAACTTGCCCATCCTCTCAAAATTTGTACATCCATGCTTGCAGAAGCATTGTTGGAGAATAAGAAGAAGAAGAAGAAGAAGACGAAGACGAAGAGGAAGAGGAAGAGGAAGAAGGAGGAGGAAGAGGAAGAGGAAGAAGAAGGAGGAGGAGGAAGAGGAAGAAGAAGGAGGAGGAGGAGGAAGAGGAAGAAGAAGGAGGAGGAAGAAGAGGAAGAGGAAGAAGAAGGAGGAGGAGGAGGAGCAGGAGGAGGAGAAGGAGAACATGGAAACCATAGAGATGTCCACCAACAAGCAACAGATAAAGTAAGTGTGGTACACCCATAAAATGGAATATTATTCTCCTATGAATAAAGCAGAAGTACTGGGGCCAGGAGGATAGCTCCATGGAAGGAGTGCTTGCCTGGCAAGCACAAGGTCCTGAGTTCAATCCCTGGTACTACCTAAGTAAGTAAGTAAGTAAGTAAATAAATACATAAATAAATAAATGGAACAATTAGTGAATGGGTGAATGGCTCCTTTCCCTTTCACTGGGCACGGAGGCCCATGCCTATAATCCTAGCTCTTGGGAGGCTGTAAACAGGCAGATTACTACAAGTCTGACGTAGTAGTGAGACCCTGAACATCCTGTAGACCCTTCCCTAAAATACACACACAAAAACAAAAACAGAAGTACTGACATGGAGATGTACAACAGGGATGAACACCGGGAACAGGATTTAGAAAAGACTAGCCAGCCATAGAAGACCACGCGGTGCCTGAGTCCATTTTTAAAAAAAAAAAAAACTCAAAATACACAAATTCTCAGGGGCAGCCAGTAGAGGTGGAGGTAGCTGAGGAACACACAGAGTGGCTGTCCAGAAGCACGGGCTTTCTTGGGGACAGAAGTGAACGTGCCCGACAGCTCGCTGCAGCCCTGGCTGCCAACCGGTCTCCCGCAGAGCACTGCCCGTCGTGCTTTCCGTGGGGAGCTCATGAGGCTCGCGAGCCGCATCTCCCGAAAAGCTCCTTGAGGGAGTGCCACCCCCCACAGGTGAAAGACGGTCAGAATGCACAGAGAACTGCAGCGAAGAACACGGAGGTCGCCTGCCGACCCCGGCACCCAGAGGTAAGCGCCGCTCACATTTTGCTTTCCTTCCTTCTAGCATTTTTGAGTACGTGTTTGTGGTTGGAATTTCATGCAAACACTACTTAACGTGAACTGGGGGCGACGCAGTCCCTGTCTCATTCCCCCCTCGCCATCCCCTAGCAACCTCTGCCCAGCGCGGGGCGGAAGTCACATGCCCTCACCTACCCCTCCCCTGGGGAGCCTCCTGCACCCCCCCACCCCCTACAGCCATGGCGCTCTCCAATGAGTTCTCCAAAGGCTCTTCTCCCCAGTCACCCTTTGTTCCTGTGACCAACCCCTGCTTTAGAATTAGGATCCTCAGAGGCAAATTCAGTGTGTGTTTCTCTAGGAAAAAGGGCTGTGAGAGAGAGGCCAACTGGGGGGAGAGTTATGGTGAATGGTTGGCCGTCATGTTGTCCTTCGGTGTCCGTGCTTCCTGGGACACCGAAGGGTGGGCAGCGTTGGCTTTAGAGTGACCGAGAAAGCGATGGAATTTTCCCCTCTCACCTGACTCCATGCCCCCCAACCTCAGCCCTCTTGGGGGCCACAGCCAAGGATGACAGTCTATCCTCCCAGCCTGGCTTTCCTGGCCTCTAGGGTAGATAGATGCCACTCATGGGTACAGACCACTTAGAGGGTCCTAGGAGGAACCATAGCCTAGCTAGGTCACCCTGTGGAGGGCAGACCCACCCACCCCTGAGAGGGTCAGGAAGGGGCCAGGTCACTCAGAGGGAAGTCCCACATGCTCCAACCCAACCACAAAACCCTGGGGTTCAGGATGCTAGGACAACCACGAACGAGTCGGTCTCTATCTGCAAAACTGGACTTCTTTCTCAGATAGATCACAAAGCTGGGGGTGGGGGCAATGGAACCATCGCCTTGTTATCAGTGTAAGAACTCAGCTGAGCTATTTGTGATCTAAATCAAAATAGAACTGTGTCTGGCAAACTCATTTTTCTCCAGCGCAGCAACTCCCCGAGATACATTGTCTACTGATGGGGGGAGAGAGAGACAATGGCGGCTGCCAGGAGCCATTGATCACTTGTTTTATGTACAGAATGAACCCTTAATCACTGTCGCTTCAGAAAGAAAGGGGAAATTGAGATGGATCTGCAAGTGCCAAAGGCAGAGAGCGCCGTAATTGGAGCTCTTTCATTAAAACTTCGGAGCGCAGGGTGTGCACCAGGGCTGTTCAGCTCCGCCTTGGTGCACCTAGTCCACGTCCTGAAGGTCACCAGGGATCTGTCCTGGTCATGAGCAGAGGGTTCAGCTCTGACAGCACCTGGTAGGGGACGTCTCGTCTCAGCCTGGCACCCCAGGAACAGTGGCCCTCTCATCCCTCCCTCCTCCTGGCCGGATCTCGCCTTCCCGGGAACAAGCCTCCGTGCCTCCTCACTGACCCTCCTTTGTCCCACTTTTTGAGCTACTTTCTATAACAGGGATACTTCGTGATGTGTCCCTTTAGCTCGCAGATAATTAGTAACTGTTTATTATGTGTTTCCTGGTGAGCAAGAAGAGCTCTGGCTTCCGTGCCCTTGGGGTTCTGGGCCCAAAGCAGAAATTCACAACAAGGGCCCACGTCGTCCCCTTGGTCTTGGGGAGTTGAAGATATCGTACTGCTTTCACCCAGAAAACACAGCGCACATGCAGTATGTAAGCAGACAGGCAGCACATTTAAAAGTCTCTTGGTGGGCAAAATTTCAAGGTGTTTTAAAGGCTGTTTAGAGGAACAATTTCTTTTTTGGTATCAAGAACTGAACTCAGAGCCGGGCGTGGTGGTACACGCCTTTAATTCCAGTGCTCAGGAGGCTGAGGCAGGCGGATCGGTGCAAGTTCGAGACCAACCTGGGCTACAAAAGTGAGCTCAAGGTCAGCCTGAACTGCATAATGAGACCCTACCTCAAAAAAAAAAAAGAATTAAGCTCAGGACCTTGTCAGGCAAGCACTTGTGCCCCTGAGTTACATCCCCAGCCCTAGAGGGACAATAATGAAGGCAAGGTCACTTGCCCACACTGCCTCAGGTGGCGCTCTCCCCTGCTTCATCTGCCGGGCCTCCCAGCCACAGGCCTCCACTGAGAAGCGCTCCCTGATGCTGGAGGCATCCTGTCCCATGCTAGTTGATAAGACTCATCCTGGAGCGCCCACTACAGCCCCCAAGCTGGCGTACAGGGTGTGGCCAGGTGTGGCCTACACCTTGGTGCAGATCCTTCCCACCCCACAGAGTAGCCAGCACCTGCACATGTCCACTCAACGCTGCAAGAATGCGTGGCGATTCACTGCGAATCCATACTGGCTGAGCCCCTCCCGCGTGCCAGGCACCATGGGGTCAGCAGCAAGGCTTGACCTCACTGCCCCATTTACCATGTGCAGGACAAACCAGGGTGGACAATGGCAACCCAGGCATGGGAGGATTAGATGGGGTCGCACACAGTGGCGCACAGCAGCCAGCCCCTGGGCTCCCGGGAGCCCACTAAAGTGAGCTCAAGGCAGCTGTGAGCCACGGGCCGTGTTCAAGTGGCCACAGTGGGAAGATTCACACCGTGGAAACAGGCCAGCTCACTGACCAGGGTTTTTTGTTTTTGTCCCTCTTGAACCAGTTTCCTGATGTTTCCTTGTGTGACAGCCAGCCCCGGACCTTTCCAGCATGCCTGACCAGCCATTATTGTTTTATAGTATATCATTTCATACAAGATCTTAACTAAAATCTGTCTCTCCCACTGGGGCTATAGTTCCTGACTGTGACAAAGTGAGCCAAGGGGACACTTGGAAACTACCCTGTTGGAAACTGGGAACACCCCACCTCTTAGGAGGCAGGAGCTTGAGGAACAGGCTCAGGAAGCTGCCTCAGGAAGGACCTAAGGCCTTTCGACTTCCCCACAGGGTCTCTAGCAAAAGCTTTAACAAAGTAGTGCAGCTACTGCCTTTCCCGTCAGCCTTGCAAGTATCGGTCTCCCTACGCCAAGGGATTCCCACCCCGCGCTTATCACCAGGATGCAGCGCCACACCTAGCGTGCAGCTGGCGCTCGCTAGCTGTGCAGTTGAGGGGGGGTAACACACACCTGACCCAGGTGCAGTCCACCTGGGGACCGGTTCTGTGCTGAGCCCACCAGTGTCCGGCAAGCAGCCCCTCCATGGATTCTGAGCAACCAAGAAGCTCCAACAACTTCCTTCAATCCTGACCCTTTCGCAGTCCCCGTGAGACGCCAGCGAAATGTGCAAGGTCTTGAGGTCCTCTGGCTGTGAGTCCCAAATGCCAAATGGCTTCTTAGGCACAGGAGCACGTATGACTCCTCTAGAATGCAGATCTGCTGGGAAGAGCAGCAGCAAGGCCGCCTTTGGCCATGACATTGACACCCCAAGGGTGACGCGGTGCATGGCCTTTAGGGTGAAGTCTCCCTCCACTGCCGAGCAAAGGAAGGAAGATAAAGGACGCTCCCTGAGCACCCAGCATAAAGACTCAAGAATGTAGGCGAGCTCAAGGAATTCAGGGGAACAACGCATAAGAGAAAGGTCACGGGTGGGATGTAACTGGCCCAAGAGTACACACTCAAGGGCAGATCCAGGCCGGAGAGATAGCTTGGCGGTCTAGGCACCTGTGTGGCAAGAACAAGGACCTGGGTTCTGTCTCTGGTACCACATGCCACACCACAGTGCCGGCCACTGAAACCAGGTGTGGTGGCACACATACCTGTATTCCCAGCGCTGGGGAGGCTGAGACGGGAGGATCACTACACATCCGAGCTGTGTAGTGAGACCCTGTACCAAATAAATAAATAAATAAATAAGAAAGAAAGAACGAAAGAGAGAGAAGTTTAAAACATTAGAAAGAAAATGGCAAGTTCATGGCTCAAAACCCACACTGCAGGTTGCAGGTTCTTTTGATTCTTCTGCAGTGACAAAACAAAAGAAAAACCTGGCGTGGATGTCTTAGTTACTTTTCTCTCGTTGCTGAGACAAAACACCTGATGCTCAAAAAGAAAGGCTGATTCACCTCGAGGTTTGTGGGGTTTCAGTCTGCAATCCACTGGCTCCAGCGCTCAGCGGCACAGCTGCAAGGCAACAGTTCTCGGCCGTGGAGGATGCCCGAGGCAGCATGAGCGAAAAAAGAAAAGACTCTGCCTGGCCGGGTCATCGAACGCAGGCTACCTGCCCTGGAGCGGGTGCGCCGCTCACACCCTCTAGCCCAGCACTAGATGATGCATCCATTGCGAGCTCTAGATTCAGCCGCTTCTGAAAAGCACCTCCCATCACTGCAGGGGACGATGAGGGACATCCAGACACAAGCCTTAATGGTGGGTGACTTGCAGTTTCACGATCTAATTCTCAATATCTGGGGAGTTAGAGAGACCATGGACACCCATGAGGTCTGGCCAGCGGTGAGGACAAGCCCCACGACCTCTCCATCTCTCCATTCCTTCATTCTCAGCCGAGTACAAGCAGCCAGGGTCCGAGGGGCACAGCCAGGGTCCGCGGGGCACAACCAGGGGCCACGGGCACAGCCAGGGCGGTGCCTGTGCCCGTGGGAGGCAGGTGTCGTGAGATTCACTCTGCTCCGTTCTCTGTTTGAATTGGAGGTCTGGTTTAAAGCAGTGACCCTTGGCCCTCAGCCATGGAGGGACAGGCTGGACATAAGCCCTGCCTACACAAGACTCCTTCTGCTATGGAACTGGACTGGCATAGGAAGGCCACAGTCAGCAGCTGCTTCTATATCCAAGTAGAGAATGTGAGGGGCCTGAGCTAACTTGACACAGAAAAGGGCTGGAGACTAGCGGGCCATCACCTGGGGCCTAACTACCCAGTAGTCAAAGCCCCGATGACATCTGAGCTCTCCATCAACCCTGACAAACCCTCAAATGCCATCCTGCTAGAGTCTTCTGTCTAGGCTTCCAAATTAAGCAGGACTCAGAGGTGCTACGGTGGCCTCTAGGGACCATTTCTAGCAGCAGCCCACTAAATCTCTGGCTTCTAAAGAAACTGCAGGTTCAGACCTTCAGCACAGAGGGAACAACAACAAAGAAAGATACCAGCCCACAGAAAAGGATGCCAGGGTATGTCTAATTTGGTCTCTTAATTTTCGGGGGGGGGGGGTGGTGGTGTCTGCTTGTGGTACCAGGATTGAACTAAAGGCCTTCACACTGAGCTACATCCTCAGTTCTTTTTAATTTTTTTTTTTTTTAATTTAGAAACAGGATCTCACTAAGTCACTAGATTGCCCAGACTGGGCTTGAACTTGTGATTCTTCTGCCTCAGCTTCCTAGAATGCTAGGACTAGCAGTATGTACTACCAAGAACTCCTCAAACCTCCTAACTTAAGAAGCAAAGAAGGTAAAGCCAGGAAATCATGCTATTAAATATCACATAGCTAAAATGTGGCAGAGCTGCCCCCTGAGCCCAAGGCCCCATCTTCCACCAGCCCTCCCCCCAAGCCAACATGGCCACCACTGCTCTGCTCTCAAAGCCAGTGCCCAGCCTGTGCTATCTAAGCCAACCCAGATAGCCATACACCCAGCTGGTGACATAAGCTGTGTGCTTCAACAGCTAAAGAAAGAGGTCCTTAATCAGTGCTCACTAGGTGAACAGAGATGATCCTACAGGGGACACCAGGGATTCCACACTGCTAGGACACAGGCAGTGAGACAGTGGAGCCAACCAGAGGCAAGGTTGGCAGAGAGGTGGCCGGTCAGGCCACCAGAGGCTGAAACCAGACTATGCAGCCTAAGGAACCCTGAAGCCTTTAGGGTCCAGAGTCTTTGTCCTTGATGTTGTAAGGGCGGTTTTGGGGCATGAATTCAACTTTCATCAGATTTTCAAAAGGATGCCTGACCTACATAGGTGGAGGTTAACTGGGAAAGGGTTGAGACATGTTGGAAAGCTGTCAACCACCAAGGAAGAATAATATTCACCCTGTTCGTGGACGCCACTGATGTGTGGAAATAGTGTCCCCAAAGCGAGGTATGGTGGTGCCTATCTGTTATCCCAGCATTTGGGATGTTGAGGCAGGAGAATCTCTGTGAGTTTGAGGCCAACCTGGGCTACAAAATGAGCTCAAGGCCAGCCTGAACTGTATAGCAAGACCATGTCTCAAAAACACAAAAAAGAAAGAAAACAAAATTCTATCCCTAGTATCTTGAGATTGGCACATGTTGGCCTTGGAAAAAGAAAAGAAGATTCCTCTGTAGAGCTGAGTTGAGCTGGCAGTGAAGAGAAGACTCTCGTGACTCTGTTGGGTGAATCTGACCTGAGGTGAAGGGATAGGATTTGATGGTACAGAACACAAGTAGGACCAGGGATTATGGTGGCCTGCAGGGCCTATTTCTAGCACTAGCTCACTAAAACTGGCTCCTGAAGAAAGTATAGGTATAGGCTGGAAGTAGAGAAGTAACACACAGCAAGAAAGGTGCAAGGAAATGCTTTGGAGGTGAAATTAAAAGGACTTGGTGACTTAAATATGAGATGTGAGGGGAGAAGAGAAATCAGGGACAGATGACAGACAAGCTATACAGGAAACAGGAAATGGTATGTGTTAGGAGCAGCCTGTGATTGGTTCTGCTGGACAGGGGCGATTGAGGGAAATGTAGATAGGCAGACATGCGTTGAGAGACGCTGTTGGAAGCCTTTGGTTCTCTTGGCTGTTCTGCTGGAGGCCCTTGGCGTGCTGGCTTTCCTTATGAGGTTTGGAGGAGCTCTGGTCCTCATCTTGAGCACCGCTTCCTGGCTCTGGAGGGGAAGATGGTGCCCTATTCAGCCTCATGGAGAAGCTTGTCACATTGGCCTCCCTGATGGGGATGCAGTTTTCCTCACAGCTGGTGGAATTCAGGACAACACTGTTGCTGAGGGGGCTGTGGGACCTTTGGGAGAGCTCTGATCCCTACCTTGAGCATCACTTCCTGGCTCCAGTTGAGATCCCTTGGCCTGCTGGCACTGACCCTTCATCCCACTGGCACAGGCTTCCCAGCTCCCACCACTGGTCCTTGGATGTGCCCAGCCCAGATCCATGAAGGCCTGCATGAGACTTTGTTGTGGGCTCTAGGCCCCCAGATGGACCTCTTCAGTGTGTGGATAAGTTTTCTGCACTTGTATACAATTCCTTGAATGATTCATCATAAAATATTATGACATGTATCCAGTATTATAGTGCTTCCCTTGCCAAAGAAGATTGACAAAAGTGGTACCAGAGAAGTAGGGATCATCGCTGTGACTAAACCTGACCATGTGGATTACAAGCTCCTGGGAATGGCCCATGGGAAGAGATAGGAATGGAAGAGATAGGAATGGCTCAGAGATGTCGCCTCCGAGGGAAGTGCCAGAATCGCTTTGGCTGTTCTGCAGGAGAGATTCTGGTCACAGCTCAGAAGACCAGCAGGCAGAGGGAAATCCTACCTGTAAAGACCAGGCTGGGGAGGTTTCTTGGTGAAGCTGCGACCAGAAAATTCAATTTGAGGCAGAGTGAAGATGTGGGAATCGGGAAGGCAAGACCGTTGCTGACACCCAACGAGCGTCGAAGGAACCAGAGTGCATGGAGCAGGCTATGGGCTGAACGGAGAAGCTTCTTCAGGTGGAAAGATCTTCATGTCCTCTTCAGGCTATCTTTCTTCTTGGGGGTTACAAATTGTTTTAAATCAAGGATGACAGCTTATGTTTCTTAAAATCCCTCTCCACATTCATGCAAATAAGTGAATCTGTAAGAGCTGCCCACTCCAAGTGCTAACATAACCTGCACAGAACATGTGGCCTTCCCTGAATCTGTTCAGTATTATATACCGGGCAGTGTTTCAGGCAACCAGGAAAAAGCAGGAGGCAGAACAAACAGCCATCCCTACACTCATAGTTGCCTAATCCCAGCAGCAACAGATAAATCATAAATAATAGATACAATAAATATATCTATGTTATCAATAGATAACATTGCATGAAAAACGGTGGTCAGACTTATTTAATAAATAAGCAAAATCAGAGGAATGAGTCATGGTCAGCGCTGGGGTGAGGGGGTCTCACTGAGAAGGCGAGGCTTGAGCAGAGGTCTGATGGGAGAGGAGCAGTTTGGGGCCAGGTGAGCCAGAGAAATGTAGGGAGACAGTCAGTTCAACTTGCCTGGAACTGAGGGTTTCACAGGACGTCAGACTCTCAGAGCAAGCCAGTTCTCAAGTTCAAGAAAGAGGGACTGACAGCAAGGCCCAAGGCCAGCACCTGGCCCAGAAGTCCAGGGGTCAGCATGCAGGGGGCATGGCGTCCACCCATACAGCCAGCGTGTGCTCAGCCCAGCCTGTGTGTCACTGAGCATAGGGGACACACAATCTACAACACAGGAAATGGCACAAGGACCATGACAGGAAGAAGGACTGCAGCGGACACCATCATCTGTCCTAGGAATGTCAGCATGGCTGGCGCCAGGGCATCCTGCTCCCTCTGCTGTGGCTCCCTCCTCTAGAACAGGCCGCATGGGCCCTGCTGTCCCTCCCCTCTACAGCCCTGGGGACAGAGGCTGGTCAACAGGAGCCAGGCTCACAGATGGTGCAGGCCACAGGCCGCAAAGTCACGCCCAGCCACCCACAGGCCTCACCCTGCTGCTGCTCCCTGCTCCTTGGGGCGACAGACAGGGCTTCCCTCCAGAGGTCTCCAGACATCGGCAGACCCATAGAGAGGCTATCTTAGGGGTTCCTTCTGATGTTCCCAAGAATTCTAAAAGCACAGAAAAAGTTGTCTTCCAGTCAGTGAAACAGAAAGATGTGCGTACAGGATGGATTCCAAATCAGGGGTGACATTTGCTTCATTCTGTTACCCCATGATGGCCTGGGGTTGGACAGGAAAGGTGTACCCCATCCCTAGTGTGGGCAGACTGGGAAATGCTGAGTGAAAGCTGTGCTGAAATGAACGCGTGCTACCTGAGAAAAGCAATTGCATTAGGCTAGCATCCCTTTTTAACACTCAAGTGTAAATGAGCTGATGAAATTAGCTGTTCACAAATCTAAGATTGGAGGGGGAGGGAGAACAGAGGGGCGGCAGGGAAGCCGGGAAGTCTTGGTGAGGGGGGCAGCGGAAGACATCAACCCTGAGACAAAAACACCCCCAAATCAGCCCCTTGCCCAAGCACGTGTGGAAAGTGTGCAGCTCCAGCCCCACCCTTGCCTCCTGACAGGGACCAGGGAGTGGGAATCTCCCACAGGGCGGCAGCATGAGCTGGTGAAGCCAGGCTTTCCGGGTCCTAAAAAGCACTTCTCAGTTGCAGAGGTCGAGAAAGCAAGCTTTCCTTCCGAGCCAAGCTGCACTTCGGGGAGGCTTTCTCCCCTAGATTTCACAATGGAAATGCTGCCCTAGTCTTAATTATGAGTGCCTTTCTCCAGGATGGAGATACAGTGACCTTGAAGACTCTATTTGCAAGTCCTCCCGGCCTGAGGGAGAAGAGGCCTGGTAGAATAGTTGGGGTAACACATTATGCAGCTACTTCTCCTGTGATTCCCCTCTGTGGGCTTAGCAGGGCAATGTTTTGAAGGGAAGGAGCGGGGAGACATAGCCGAACACCAGGCTTGAGAACCCTCACCCGGATCAGAGACCAGGGCGTGCTTTCTAGGCGGCAGGTGTTTTGCATTTCATATGAGACATGATCTATTTCAGGTGCTGCTGAAAGTGCAGGCACGTTCTGGCAACCGGAGTCCCAGGGAAGACCGGGCCTCAGCGCGGAGACACCAAGCGGTCTCACGCCATCTTTTCTGCATATTCATAATGCGTCTGTGTGAAGAGGTCTTTGCTACCAAAGAGAAGAGGAAAGAGAAAAAAAGACATGGAAAAAATTCCTCGGAAAGAGTCACCTCACCGGAAGGTCGCTCCCTTCACTCCAGCCCCAGCAGGGGCTCCCCGTGACCATCAACGGCCACCAGGAGATGGCTTTCTGCCATCCCTACCTGCCACCTTGTCCAGGCTGGATGGGTGTGGCCTCCGCATGGAAGGTACCACAGGCCCAGAAAGCAAGCCTGTTGGCCCTGCAGGGAGTATCGCCGTTTGGTGGTGGGACCAAGGCTTGAACCCACCACAGCCTTCACACTGAGTTATATATCCCCAGCCCATTTTTGTCATTTTTATTTTGAGATAGGCTGTCACTCACTAAACTTCTGGGGCTAGGCTCCATAACTGTGACCCTCCTGCCTCAGCCTTCCAGCACTGGAATCACAGGTATGTGCGATCACTCCCGGCTGGAACTGAATTTCTTAACACAAATAGAGCTCGGGGCCTTAAGGAGGTGCCTCTCTGGAAGCTGAGCGTCTGCTACAAAACCCCCATCAGCTGCTCGTGTCTCTGCGGGATGCTCCCTCTTGACCTCCCCAGTGCACTGCCTCTGCAAACCCCTCTGCCGAGCTGGGCCTTTCTTTTTTGTCATTTTGAGACAGGGTCTCACTTTGCAGTTCAGGCTGGTCTTGAGCTCATTTTTGTAGCCTGGGCTGGTCCCGAAATCACGCCGATCCTCCTGCCTCCGTCTCCCAAGCGCTGGGATAATAGGCCTGCGCTGTCTGCAGTGGAGCCAGGTGGCGCATGTTTCCCTGGTGTCTCCCAATGGGTCTGAGGCTCAACAGGCAACTGCAGGTGTTCAGCCTCAAGCTGAACAGTCGTGACTTTTCAAAATCCCTCTGCTGGAACCTAATTCCCTGCGTGCTGTGGCTGAGAGGTGAAGCCCGGGGAGGGGAGCAGGATACAAGAGACCCCAGGTGAAGCCCCTAAGCCAGGAGGCGCTCAGCACACACAAAACCTGCCAGCACCTTGATCTCGCCCCAGAACTGGGAGAAATGGCTTGGTGTTGTCTCCCGGCAGCCTAGCTGCCGAGCCTGTCAGAGCGGCCCCTCCTCACTCAGGAGTCGGTGACACATGAAGGCACCCCATGATCTGCGCCCCTGAGCTCTTGGCTTTCCACGGGTACACTGAGGGACCCAACCTCCCAGAGCCTTTCTCAGGAGGCCATCTTCCATCCTATTCCTCCTCTTTCACCAGCCTCTCAGCTGGAGTTTCCCCAGTAAGATGACCCTGACCAGCAGGACAGTACGGGGCCGAGAGCCGCAGACCCTGCCAGGGAGAGAGGTGATGGTCTCCAGCAAGGAGGCAGGCTCCGGCGGCGAGGGAGGGCAGGCTTCCCAGAGGCCTCAGGGCCCTGCTAATTTATCCTCCCTCTTGCCTTACCTCAGAAGTGGGCTAATAAGCACTCTCGTGGTCGGCTGATGAAATGTATTTTTCCAAAGTCATTTTACAATAATCCTACTGTATGCTAACCTTTACTGGCACCACCACCACGGCTACCATCACCTCCCAAAAAAAGAAAGAAAGAAAAAAGAAAACCCTAGAGCCAAGTCCTTCTAAACTAAGCAGCAACAGCAGACTTCTGTAATTAGGAAATGCGGTGTCATTTCTGAACGGGGTTGGACCTTTGAAGAGCGGTATCAAACTGAGGGCTGAGTACGAGCTACCCGACTGATTTCGGATCTCAGCGTCAGGCACTGCAAAATAATGAGCCACATCTGTTGGAAGCAGGAGGCTGTGAGCCCCACCGAGGCGCTGCTGAGTGGGGGACAGGCAGGACCCCACTGTCCCATGGGCCCAAGGGGCTACTGTTGGACGCAGCCTTTGTTTTACATGCCTGGACGTTGCCGGGAGTTAAGGGGCTCACGGCCCCGGCTGGGAGGGGCTGACCGTGTCCCTATCTCTTATCCAGGACCTGTTTCCACCCAACGCTCTCCGCCGGGAGAGTGAGCACCAGCTACTAGCCCTCGCAGCCTCCCAGCACCACCAGCGTGGAGCTCTGTGGCCCGTCCCGTGCCGAGGAGGGCTCCGCAGGCCTCGAGTGGGACAGGACAGCTTGCGTTCCCTTCCAAGCTCTTCCAAGCCACGCTCTGCCAGGGTCCGGCCCCAGGGATCTGTGGCTGGGATCGGCTGCCTGGCCTAGCCCTGAGTCACGGAGCTGTCGGCCCTCGACACGCTGCCTCCCTCCCACCCACCAAGTTTGCTTCCTGTCCTGTTCACCCACGTGACACTTCGGGCACCTGGAGACTACGATCCACAGCATGGGTGCAGGTACCCTGTCTAGGCAGTCTCCCATGCCGGGGCCCTGGCTGGTGATGGGGGCCTTTCAAGGAACCATGGGAAGGCCCTAGTAGACAAGGCCACCAATCAGAGACAGGGGGTCACTACTCCCCAAGGTGTTTCTCAATTCAAGGCTGAAGGCTACTGTGCCCTTGTCCAGTGTGACGTTAAGCCCTGCCTCTCCTCACCTTCAGAAGTCGCACTGCTCATCTTGGGCTTCCGACTGACCACGTTCCACTTTTCATCTCATGGCACCCTTGAACTGTATCTTTTTTTTTTTTTTTTCTTAACAGGCAGTGCCCGGGCCTTCTGTTGGGAACAGCTACCGCCCACCACTCCTTATTCCATTTACGACTTAACGAGCACGCTCTCTTCACCTCTGCCCCACCCCTGCCTGGGTGGGAAGATCTGACAGCGCTGCTGCAAAGTCCCAGTGCTGGACGCAGTCACTGGCCACCATAGCTCAGCAGCAGCCCTGTGGGTGCCCGCGACCCCACCTCTCACTGTTGCCATCAAACCCACTGTCTGTAGTAACCTGTCAAAGAGGCCACCAGAAACTTTGCCCTCACGAGGGGCACTCACGGCCTCAAAGACGGGTCGGAATCCGGTCGGAATCCGGTGGGAACCCAACTGCATCGCAGCTCCTTTCCTCAGCCTGCTCCGTCTTGCCTCCACCTCTCTTCCCTCGATCCACACAACTATCTCACCCCAACCAAACACCATGAAAACGCCTTTCCTGTCCCTGGTTCCCAAGTCTGACATGGTTGCATCGACTTTTCTGGTAACTGGGAGCACAAGAGCCCTTGCAGCCATCCCAGGGACTGGGGAGGAGCCACAGGAACCTCCTCCCCGTGACGGGCAAACAGTAGGCATTCCATTCTGGACAATCGGAAGATCTCCCGTAGGGCAACCCCACCCCTGGAACACGCTATCAGCCGTAGACAACACAGCAGAAAAACACAAACGGGCATGGCTGTTTAAGCAAAACGCTACTGATAAACAATGCTGTTGGCCTCTCATGGCATTGTCAGGTCACCAAAGAGAGTCTGTTTCTTGTATTTTTCTCTCCAGCCATCTAAAGATACAGAGCTTATAGCACAGGTACAAACAGCTCCAATGGATGCCACATTCAACCCATAGGGCTTCTGGAAGGCCCTTGCTATAGAATAAAAGCAAGTCTGACCTCAGGCCTGGGTCGTCTCAGCTCCAGATTGCAGGTCCTGGACACCCCGAAGCCTTTGACTCTGCCCACCTGGGATAAGACAGGACATGAAGCAACGCTGGCCTTGGGACTGGGTGGGCTACATGGGGGCGCAGACCAGAAGAACCCTGTAAGCCTGTTACCTCAGCCTGGCTTCCTGGCTGTGCCCCCGTCACTGGCTTATAATTTCTTACCTAAGCCAGCCAGGCCCTAATGTGGTGTGGTACCTTTATGAAAAGCCCAATGGCTCAACAACATGGCTCTGATCTCTAAAATCCCTGCTGGATCGGGCGTCACTTCTCCAGGACAATCTGGGGAACGTCGGCTGTACCCCCAGAGGACTGTAGGATTGAAGGTGCTTGAGAGGGCTCCCATGTGCAGCTTTGTCTTCCCTAGTATGGATTTGAGATTGTTCTTGATAGAATATGGATAAGTAATCCATACCGTACAGATCAATATCACCATGCCTGCTATGGTCTCAATATTAATGTCCCTCTAAAACTCACCTGTTGGAACTGCGCCTCCATTATGGTGGGATTTGGGAGTCACAAGCCTCAGGGGCAGGTGATGAGGTCCTAATGAATGGCCCTTGTGGATGGGCTCAGACCAAGGCCCTCAAGAGCAGAGGCCCAACAGATACCCCTCAGGCTGCCCTCACATGGGGTCACAACCAGAAGACAGCTGGCTATGAGCCGGAAATCAAGCCTTCATCAGACGCCAGTTCTGCTAGGGCCCTTGGCCCTGAGTTTCCCACCCCCAGAACCATGGGAAATAAGCCCCACTGCGTGTGAGCCACCAGGCTGTGGCGCTCACTACCCACACTGACGAAGACGCTGGCCACCTACTGCACGCTCACTGCAAGTGCTCCTGCCGTGTCTCCTGATGGCTCCTCAGCCCTCTGGGGACTCATCTTTGGCAGGCCTATGGCCAGGGCCTATGGTTAGGATTCAGACCTTGTGCCATCTTGGCCTAAGCCACAGTGAGCATGGCCTGCCTGAGCAACAGTCTAGATATTGTGCGGGGGCTTTGTGGGGGTGACCAACATTTAGCTGAGTCAGCTGCAAGTGAAGAAGGTCACTCAGTATAACATGAATGGGTCTCTCCTGGTCACATGGAAGTATTTATGACAGGGACTCTCTTCTCCAGAGTGCCTTGCCAGGTCAGACTACAGCAGCAACACTTGGGCCTGTGAGATAGCTCGGCAGTCAAGCACCTGCTTAGGCAAGCTTAGGGGACGTGCAGAGACCACAGTTCAATCCCTGGCACCAACCAATGGGCAGCTGTGTGTGTGCATGCACGCATTCTGGGAAACTTTAACTAACCCACTCCTTCCCTTTGCGCGGGGCCTGGTTGGTTCAGAACCTTCTCCAGCTCTTCCTTTTTGGGGGTGATGCAGTGGTGTCCACAGAATGGTCCTTGTCACCAAGGCTCGGGCAGCCCCTTCTCCCCTAGCCTTTTCTCGCTGCTCTCTCACTTGGACAGCACGGCTCCTTTTGTTCTCGGCTTCCTCTCCTTCCCAGGTGCGTCGGAGACCAGGTCCCCTTCTCTGTGAGGTTTTGTTTTCTCCTGTACATATGGGGAAGTGCCGTATGGTCCCAACTAGCAGTTTTCTTCTTACTTCCGTTCTCCACCTTTTGGACAGGAAAGAGGCGATCTGTTTTAAGCGGCTGGAGGAAGGTGGGGTCTTCATGCTGCTCTTGCCTCTCGCCTGTTTTGTGTCCTCTGTATTGTCACTGTTCAGCCAGTATTGTGGGAGAAATCAATGTAATGCCTAGGACACAGATATTTACCAGATTAGCTGACAATGCCCACACACACACACACACACACAGGGTCAAGTATAGAAGAGTGTAAGAGATCTGACTTCAAGCTAGAGGTCCGTAGAATCCAGCCAAAGGCCCGGGGCCCCAGGCGGTGGCCCATGGGGGCCCAGTCCATCTCAGTGGACTGCAGACTCTGTGATGGAAGACTGGAGGGCCTGTGCCAGTGAGCCACACGGTGACGCCCAAGGTGAACGCAGAGACCAGAGCTCCTCCTTGGCAACCCCGAAGCCAAGACTTCAGCAGGAGCCCTCTGAAGAAATGCAGCTAGCGCAGCTGTTCCCAGAAAATATGCAGAAATTCCTCCCTCCCAATCTCCTTTTCATGCCGTTCCAACAACTGTCCCTAAGAGGATCTTAGAATCACGCCAGATCGATTCAGCTGTGTGTCCCCACTCTCGCTGACAATCCATCAGCCGTCACAGTCATCTTGTTCTCAACAAGACTGCCACTGCCCCTCCATCACCAGCATCTCCACCCAGGTGCAGACTTGCCTTGCACAGAGCCCTGCTCCGCCCCTGTCCCTTCTGGGATTTCCGTTTCTATTGCCACCTCACGCCCCTCATTATTGCTTACCGTTAGTCCATTCAGTTGTGGAGAACCAACTTTAGGGTGGAAGGGGGCCCTCTGGTGCCGAAACCCGGGGTTTAAACATCTCGCGTGACTACAAGCTCACTTGCTCTGCCGTGGATCACCGCTGGCTCGCCTGGTGCTATGGTTATGGCCAGCGGTCCCCCCACAGCCTCATTTAGTCATTGGGGCGGGTTCTAGGGCTTGTGATTAGTTCACGATCCAACACTGGGATTATGAGTGTGCGTGCTATGGGGGCGCATAGCCTGAGTACACTACAAGGAAGCGGGGGAGGCAACCACCCCTCCGGCCCTGTCCCGCTCCGCCTTGGAGCCAGCCGAGTAGGGACTGAAGCCTCCACTGATGCTGAGCTGAGTGCACCTTTCCTTCCCTCATTCCTGGTGTCAGGTGTTTTGTCTCAGCGAGGAGAGAAAAGTAACTAAGACACCTGGAGTCAGCAATGGTACCATAAGGTTAGAGTGCTGGCTGCTCACAGCTGGCTGTCCCAAATCCGTCTTCTCAAACCCAAAGATGGGCGGACAAGGAAGGTAGCAAGAGATGTGTATTCTGTCTGCCCATTCCTTCCATGAGAACAGCAATTGCTGTAAAAATACATGTTGCTCCTTTTGGGGGGGTTACTGAAATTCTACCAACTTTTCCCAGGGACATTCATTAAAACGTAACAGTATTGACAAAGCACTCAGCAACGATGGCACGATCCTGCTGGAATCTTGCCCAGCCACGGGATTTTTCGCCAAGGTCAAGAGTGATGGTGGATGCTGGGTCGAAGGAGGAGGACGCAGCAAACGCTGCTCAAGTCAAGGCAGCAAGGACACGAACAGAGACATCGAGGCACGGAGGCCCAGAAACATGCGTGAGCTCCTACGGGAATCTAGCATACAGGAATGGCATAGGAAATGGAATATCCCGGCCAGAAAATAGAGATAACAGATCTAAGTGCTTTCAAAGCCTAGACTTCTAGGGCTAGGGATATAGTTCAGGGGCACGGCGCCTGTCTGGCAAGCACAAGGGTGTGAGTTCGATTCCTGGCACAAAACAAAACAAGCTTAGGCTCTAGGAATATAATTCAGAATCAGTTTGTAATTTCCTAAAGAACATGGAGCTCAGAGAGAAAACAAATGAATTAGCAGGTCTTACCTTATGAAAATTACAATCTTATTTGAAAAAGCAAAACGAGACATGCTCAAAGCATTTATATGTCTTACACAAAAATATCTATAATAAGTTTAAAACAAAATACAAGTATTTTATAGCAAAACTAGGCAGAAGATAGGAACAGAAGAAATAGCCTATAACCCCTTGAGGAAGGGAACAAATTCATACCAGAAAGATAAATAGCACAATACGCATTGTAATAACAAAATACCGGGCTGGCCAGATAGCTCGGCAGATGAAAGCAGCTGGGGTGGGATCCCAGGCATGGTGTGGGCCCAGTCCCAGGCTGGGCTGAGACGGCGACTGAGCCTGAGCATGGTGGTGTGTGCTATAATCCCAGCGCTTGGGAGGCTAAAAACAGGAGGATCACTACAAGTCCTATCTGTATGGAGAGACCCTGCAGAGCCTGTACTAAATACACAACAAACTACCACTTTGGATTCATAAATCTGATCCGGGCAGAAAATATTAATGACGATATCTAATAACAGCATGTATAAAGAGATGCGGAGTTGGAGAAATACTGGGCATGACCCTTTGGGGCGTCAACTCTGCAATATCGACAGAGATAAGCATGTGGATAAATACCGAGGCAGGCATCCTGCACGCACACACCAGGCGTGTTGGAGGCTCTGGACAGCTCGGTGAGAGCAACCCCAGGTATGTCACCCACAGGCACACAGAGTGCTAGCGGAACTTCCATAACACCACCTGGGCAGGCGGGAGGAAGGCGAAGTCCAGCTGCGCCCGGGCCCCTCGGAACAAGCAGCTCCACAGCCCAGGTGGGCAACTCTGCTGTCAGATTTACGTGATGGCTAGCAGGCAGGGCTATGGCACAGCTTTGCTTTTTTGCTGCTTTTCTGTCTTTTCCAAAGGAATGCACACAAGTGCTGCCCAGTTTCTCACATGGGTCCTGGCTCCAGGAGTGTAGTCCGGGGCCTGGGCCTTGCCCCGGAGGCCTTCCCTGCCTTGCGCCCCACCTTGCTCTTGTCCTGAGGTTGGAGGAAGAGGCCAGCCCCCCACTGGGTCGCGAAGACCTCACACTGTGCTGCCCCTGCACCTCCCTCCTGCTCCGGGCCTTGGCTGGGGACACTTATATTCCTGTAGCAAATGGAAATGGAAATAAACTACCAGGAGAGAAGTATGCAGCGAGGCGGGACGTCCTGCAGGGGACAGGCTGGGCCAGCACTATTTGAGGCCCTGGGGAGGCCAGGTTCCTGCCACTTCCGGCTCTTGGTCCTCAGACTTCTTTGGGTATGGAGATGGCATGAAGTCTGTGCCCAAGACTTCTCCCTGCTGTCCGGGCATGGTGGCGCATGCCTGTAATCCCAGCACACGGGAGGCTGAGGCAGGAGGATCGGTGCAAGTTCAAGACCAGCCTGGGCTACAAAGGTGAGCTCAAGGCCAGCCTGAACTGCATAGCGAGACCCTGTCTCAAAAAGACAAAAAAAAAAAAAAAAAGACCTCTCCCTGCTGGCAGGAAAGTTGCTCACCACCTGGCATGTGAGAGCCAGCAATCGGGATAAACAGAGTTCCCAGAGTCCTCCTTCAGGACCCCTTCCTGCAGCCAGGCCTCAGCTCCCAACCTCCCACCCTGCTGGGAGCTTCTCTGAGATGGATCAGCTCACCCCAGGAAACCAGCCCCAATCGAGCACCTACACTGCTGCCTACCTACATCCCCGGATCTGAGGAAGGTGACTGGAAGGTGACTGGAAGGGATCAAGAAAGGTGAGGTGCCGGGGGCTGAGGCAGGGCGATGTCTACAGAGGTGACAGCTGAGTGCCCACTCCCCTCAGCCACATAAGGATGAAGAAGGCTCTGGGCTTCGGACGGTGGCTCCAGCCCTGGGGGAAGGGCACCTAGCTGGGTCTCGCAGTGCAGCTGTCTCTCCCCGAGTCTGGAGCTGGGTCCTTCTGGGCCACTAAAGGTCATATCGTCCTCAGAGGTTGCAGCCAGGAAAAGACGCAAAGCAGCAGGGCCTCAGGAGGACGGCACCCCGGCCAGGCCAGGAGCCAGGCAGGGCCAGGGAGCACAGCTGCTCCCCTCCACCTCGTTCCACCCTGGAGCAGGGGCTGGGCTGCCTCACAGCCTCACCGGGGCGTCTCTGTGACCCGGTTCCCGGCTGCCCCAGCTCCTGCGCAGAAACGACTGTACCCAGCCCAGTTTCACCTCCCACCTTAGCCTCGCATGGGTCTGTGTAGAAAAGGACCTTGAAAAGCTTGCTTTAGTGGACGGAAAGGACAGATGGTGACAGCGGCCGAGGGTGTGAGGTCTTTCTGCGCATGTGCACATGTCCAAGGTCTCTATGGTCCGACGCAGCACCCCGCTGAGGACTCCTCTCCCATCTGCATGCCAGGCCAGGCTGCTCCCACCTCCACGATCCCGAAGCCTGGCAGTTTCACCCCAAAGAGCCAGGTCCCAAGTCTACATTCACAGTTGTGACAAAGGTCCTGCTTCTCCGAGGTCTGACTTTCCCTGAGAAAGCGTGGTTCCTTTCACCTTAATTTGGCTAGCAGTAGGTGCCTGGCAAAGTTAATAGGTGACAGAAATGTCAGTGCAAAAGCAAATGTCCGGGAGGCTGAGGCAGGAGGATTGCTGTGAGTTGCGGCCGGTCTGGGCTACAAAATGAGCCTAAGGGTAGCGTGAGCTGCATAGGGAGACGGTCTCAAAAAAGACCAAAGGAGAAAAGAAACAGAAAGAAGAAAGCAACTAGAGATGGAAGAAGCTAACTAGGTAAAAAGCTTGCAGCAATACGGCCCCTCTGTCATGGGTTTGCAAGGCTCGTCCACATGAGCACTCACGTGGACACAGGCCACACAAGCCCCAGCTCACATCTGAAGAAGTGAACGTCTGGAACATCTGCAAAGCTATCAGGGCCCTCGCCTTCTACAGCTCTCAGGAGCCCCCACTCCGCGTTGCTCTGCGTCTCTGCTTGGAGCCGCGGGTCAAGAACCTTAAGTTGCTGCGCCACCCGGTGGTCGCTGTGAGGACTGCAGGCCGGGTGCGGCCCGACGCGGCCGCTGGACCTGCAGCTCCCGGCCGCCGGCCGGCGACGCCCTGGATGTCCCCACGGCGTAGCTGTTAGGCGGCCCAGAACGGGTCTCAGACCTCGGCACGCGCGGGTTCTTGCGTGGAAAGCACTTGGGCTGGGTCGGCCCTGGGCCTCACCGGGACAAGGAGCTCAGCAGAGTGCAGGGTCCCTGCAGACCCAGCTCGAGCGGCTGCGGGAGGAGCCCGGATCCGGGTCCGGACATACCACGCCACAGTACCACAGCCACACGCCTTCTCCTTCCGTGCCACACAGAAGAGCTGCAGGGACGGGGCCCAGGGTCCGACGAATGCGCCACTTCCCCGGACTAGGCACCCTTGGCTTTGGATTTTCTAACATTGCAGGCTGCTGCTCCTGCAGTATGCCACGGGGCCAAGAAATGTCCCCAGAGTCCCCGCCCGTCACCACTCGCCCTTGGCCTGTAGCTCCCTTTTCGGGAGACGCAGGCCACAGGCAGTGCCCAGGCCCCACCGGGGCTCGGGCACCCGGCCCCACGAAGCCAGTGTCCTCTGGGGGCGATCGGGTAGTCAGAGGTGGCCCGGCCTGGCTCCGGAGCGCTAAGGTGGTGGCGAGAGACGGCCGGGGGGCGCGCACCCTCTAGTGGCCGCCCGGGAAGTGGCAGCTGGGAGGCAAGGACCGCAAGACCAGGCTTCTCCGCGGGCTTCCCCGCCTGGCAGCCCTGGCCAGGGAACCACCTTGGGGTCCACAACACACCCCAGAAACGCTGCCCATTCTGCCCCAACCGCAGTTCTGCCCGCCTCCGAGAGAAACTATGAGGTTTGGTTTGGCTGAAGCCTGACACCTGCCTGATGTTTGTCACACATGGGCGCGTCCACGCCGAGCGCTTTCCAGGGGCAGGGGCGAAACCCCGGGCCGGCAGCGCCGCCCCTTGCAAAGAGCTTCGCGTGTCTGCATGGCATGCGGTCTTTTTATTGGTTTCTGTAAAACAATAACAACAACAACAAAAATCCCCTGGGCAGTGCATGCCCTTTGGACGGATTCTGAGAATGCCGGAACCATCAAGATGGAATTATTTAAGCACTCTCTATAAGGGTTATTTGTTTATATCTTTGTAATTAAATTTTCTGTGGTTTCGAGTACTGATGAACCCTTGAAGGTAATCTTTTACCGAGATGTGGGGGCAAACATCTTAAAATCAAAGAGCATCAGCAATTGGTTATTGTCTCCCTTTTACTGGGTTCCTCTGAGCACTGCATCAACGTGCATACACCGGCCTACCTGTCTCCAGATGTGCTGGTGAAATCCTGTGATGCCAGAACCCGGGGAGGCTGACGCAGGAGGATTGCAAGTTCAAGCCCAGCCTTGGCAATTCAGCAACATACTGTCCCAAAATTAAAAAAAAAAAAAAAGGCCAAGGATATAGCTTCGTGCCCTAAGTCCATTCCTCTGTACCAGACTAAATAATAACTATTGCCCTAACACACCTCCCATAGAGGAGGCATTGCAATCTTTATGTTGTTAGGGCATCAACAGACAAAATGATAAAGGAGTGACCAGAAATTCCTACCCATTTTATTGACTGAAAAGCACGTGGCCTCTCCACTCTGCTTTACTGCCTGCTACCTAAGAGCTGGCAGTGCACACAGAAAGTGTCCACTTCTAAGCACTCTGCACCGACAAATGCTGATGGGATTTCATTTTTTAATTACATGACCAATAGTGGGCTGGGAAGATAGCTCAGCGGCCCAGAGGCTGCCTGGCAAGTGCAAGGTCCTGAGTTAGATTCCCAGTGGGGGGGGGGGGAAGCATGGCAAATAGAAGTTGGAATTGGAAAGGTGAAAGTAAATCCTTAGAAGGAAGGGGATGTAGGTTATAGATTCAGCAAAAGGTTTCCTGCATAAAGACGCCTTAAGAAAAGAAATGTGGCTCAGAACAGCGCCTCCAGTCTCATTACGGGAATGCATCTGGGACCCGGAAGACCAAACCTGAATTGCACAGCAAGCAGTAGTAACTAACCTTGAACGATTCAGGCCTCAAGTTTACCAACAGCAGCGCTTTTAAATAATAGACTTGAGGACACAAATAGACATGTTGAAAAAAGATGGCTTCTGTTACCAAGACATTCTAAATAATGGAAAAAGAAAAAACTTTACGGGATTAATTAATCTTAAACAGCACCTTTTCTAAAATTAAATGACCCAGCCTAGCTATTGGACCCTGAAAGAATTTAGTTAGCATTTATACACTGTCAAGAGAAAATGTCTTCCCCAGGGACACACATTATTATTTTAATTCAAGAAGCCAATTCAGCATTTATAAAAGGTAACTAAACCCATCAGCGTGCCCGGCCGGTTCTCTTTTTTGCATGAACGATTGCTTCATAATTTTACTCTCAAATTTTCAATTTAAGTGCATGTAGATTAATAACAGTTGTGCATATATTACTAACGTATGTAAGTTTATCATAAGAGGATTAAGGAAACTATCCTGTGATTTCGAGAGCCATCAATACCACAGAGTGGCTGGTCTCTTCTTCACCTCAGTGACCCTTAGGCCAAGGAGCCTGGGTAGACCCAGGCCAGGTGTCTCTGCTCCCAGCCTCGGGCAGTGAATGTTTACTAAGTGCCCCGGGTGACAGCTTCTACCATGTAGCTCTGATCACTAGTGAAGCTGCTAAATCTCACCAGGACCTGTGCAATTCTATAAAATAAAAGCCACCCAAGCTCCTGGCCGCTGCGGCTTTTTATTAATGGGTCAAACTGTGGAAGCCTGGAAAGATCTAGAAGAGCTCCAGAACCCATCCACTCGGTTCTCTCTGAGAACATAGAGAATGAAGGCTTAAAGCAAGCTTGAGAGCCCGGTCTGAGGTATTCCTCTCTCCTGTCTGGGCCACAGGGCACTCACAGTGAGCCCACAGGACCGATAATAATCCCCTGCCTGTGTCCCCAGTGACCAGCCAACTGTCACCTTCCTGGAATGGGGCAGTGGGCCATGAAGGGAACCCTGAATCTTTCCTCCACAGCAGCAGGAAATACAGACAAAGGACAGGTAAGAGGGGGAGTTTGGGAACGACTTAATACAGTGTTTTGAATGTGGAAAATACTGCTTTCTTCAAGGATTAGGAGAGACGCAAGGTGATAATACTTGGCTCTGTGTGAGAATTTACCATGTTGAGAGCCCGCCTGGAGAGCAGGGACCATGGGAGAGGGAGAGAGGAAGAGGTGGGGGAGAGAGAGAGAGAGAGAGAGGAGGGAGGGAGGGAGGGAGAGACCTGCAGACTGCACCTTCACTGGGTCCATAACGTTCCCTTCCTGAAGTCTGATGGCTTGGCGCTGTGGCTTTGAGCTGAGGGCTCTCCGGAAGCCTCCTTGCTTGGACGGCAGCTGAAGGGCACACTCACTGGCATGCCCCTCCGTGGATTATGCTCCTCTGTGGATTCTTCCACTGATCCTCCCACAGCTCTTCCTCTGCCCTCTGCTCCCTGGCTGCCCTGATGCCAGCACGGTGGGGAAACTGGGGCTGCAGAAGGGGGGTTAACTAGATCATTTCAAGGTCAATCCAAGGTTGACCAGTGTCCGCGTCTGGTACGGATGGGTGACAGCCGAGGCTCCCGCAGAGCTCCCTGTTTGTTTTGACACACATAGCATCCAAAGAGAATGTTTCCTGAAGCAACAAGCTAATTGCCCAAAGCTCTGCCTTCTTAATTAATCGAATCGGCCTTCAGTCACGCTGGCCCCAGATAGCTGGGCTTGGCTGAGAAGACAGAGACTTCCAATCAAAATGTTTCCTTAGTCACTGCCCACCCCAGGTCTGGGTGTGTGCCTGCCAGGTGTGTCCGCAGAAGGTCAAAAGCTTTCGGGTCTGCACCAGGCCCTCCCCGGGTAGTGTGGGTCTGAAAATGTTTTCCTACACAGAAAAACTCATTAGCAAAGGCTGCTGAGGTAATTCAAGCCAGGCCTTGGCTCCGTCAATGAAATACAGAAGTTAGGTAGAGCTAATTAATAGTATAAAGCATCACTTAAATTACTTTTCAAGCATTCTCAATTACCTGAGAAGGAGCAATTGACAATCATTCGGTATAGAAGATATGAATCAACTTTAGCTAATTCATTAAGCGCGTCCCGCGGGCTGGGGAGGCCAGGCACAGGCTCTCGGAACCAAGGAAGCGGTTCACACCTCCGAGGCCCACAGCGGTGCTGCCTGTGGCTCCTCTGCCCGTGGGCTGGCGCACGCTTCGCTGTATCTAGTTGGTGGCATTGCGGTGTTAAAGGAAGAAGTGACTGCAGCAGGTCAGGGCCATCAAGTCTGACCTCTCAGCCTGGTCCTGGCTTGGCCCTGGGTGTCACAGGGACTCGGCTCAGAGCCACATGGCGTCCACTCTGGGGGTGACACCGGATGTCGCAGGGGGGATGGAGGTCCAGTGTTGAAATCTCAACAGTGTGAACCATCTCCCTGGACAGTCTGTGTCCCTGAGGCAAAGGTTCTCTGCATAGTTCTCAGCCTCAAGGCCTTGGGCTCTGAGCCTGGCCACCAGGCCCTGAGGCCCCCCAGGGGCCTCCCCGCCCACTCCCTCCAGGGCCTGAGCTCCGCCCGCTGCCTTCCTGCCGCCCGCCCTCCCCATGGCTGTGCAGACTCGCTCTGCACCTCTCCTTCCTTTCCTTGTCCAAAATGTGGTATCAGCTGTTGTAAGGAATCTAGAGAAAAGATTCATACATACTTCATACAAAAAGTATGGAGTCACTTTACAGTCACCCGTGTGCTCACCACCTAGAGCTAAGGTAATGACATCTCACCATTTTTGTGAAGAACCTTGCTTTCACTTTATCTATGTGCTTGTGCTGGGAGTGGAACTCAGGACCTTGGGCTTGCCAGGCAGGTGCTCTGCCGCTGAGCTACTTCCCCTACCCACCTTGCTTTTTACTTAAATTAGGACAAATCCTTGCAGGTGCAACAGAAGCCCACCTCTCTCCCACCTTGCCCTCTCTCTGACCTTCTCCTCTCAGAAATAATCGCGACCCTAAATTCAGCACCTACAATTCTCACGCACGCCTCACATACTATGTGCCTAAAGTTTGCGCGAGCTATTATCTGAACAAGAACTACACTGGCCACGGGTACTTTTCCCTCAACCAACATTTTTTTTTATGTTTTCTTTCTCTGCACACCCTCTCCTATACTTCAGATCCTCTTTAGATTCGTTACAACAGCTCATACCACATAAAGGTGATGTAAATTGTTACATTGCTGTTCACAGGATAGCAGCCAAAGCAAAGGTGCATGTTCAGGCACCGTAAACCCACTTGAATCCCTCCCCGGGTGTTTTGATATGTTGTTAAATCCACAGGCGCAGAGCCCTTGGATATGCAGAGTTGATGTATGGGTGGCAGCATGAGAGACAGAGAGGGAGAGAGGGAGAG
>PVJA010007870.1:0-66743 GCA_004027025.1 Myocastor coypus | reverse complement strand
AGCTCCCAGCGGTGGGGTTTGGGCTGGGCTGGGACAGGAAGTTAGTCTCGGGAACGCAGAGGCGGGGCAGAGGGGCGCAGGGGCTTACCCGCAGCGGGTGCGCAGGCTCAGCTCCCAGCGGTGGGGTTTGGGCTGGGCTGGGACCCCCACTTTTGTACTTAATTTAATTGCAGAAAAAAAATCTAATCATGATATGCTCCAGAGAGTTGGATTTTGTTGGGCATCTATAAAGGTGGCAAATCCTCTGCCTTTACATATGCCAAGGTCCATGAGGGTTGATGCTAAGCATGAGTGACATCAGCAATGCCTGGCTCAGGATGAAATGTAATTTTCAAAATGTTTTAAGAAGCTCACAGAATGTTTGTGTGGATCTGAGAATAAGCTTGGCAGTTGTGGCCCAGAGCACTGTTCAAAACATGCCTCTGGATACAGTCACACTGTCCTGCAGGGTCCCTGTGACTAACACTGGATGTTTCTGAGCTGCTTGGACCTTTGTCACCTTTGGAAACTAAATATGACCGACAGTGTGACACCTACCCAGAAGGGTTCTGTTTGTTGCTCATCTTCTGAGACAGGGTCCCTTGACTGAATCAGACTTCAGCAGAATGTTATTTGGCAAACAGAAAGTCTTCAATTGTCCTTTCTAAATGTGACCCTGAATTGTTAGTACCTAACCACTGAATTACTGAGAGCATATAGATTTTCTCAGCCTGTACTGTTTAGCCTCAGAGTCACTTATGTGTGTAATATAGATATTGGCTGAGCTGAGCAAGTATAAGATGATATCTCTAAATGCAAAGTTTCTTTATTTATTTATTTAAATTGTATTTATTTGTGTTATAGCTGGCTCAGCCTGCCCTGGGGGGTGGGGCTGGCACAGTGTGTGGACTAAAGCACCTGCTTTGGCAGAGCACAATGGCTGGGGCTTGATGGCCTGCCATGCTGGCCTCACCTCTGGGGCACACTGAGATGGTGATTGAGACTGGTGGCTTGGGCCTATAATACTAGTGCTTAGGAGGCTCAAAACAGGAGAATCACTATGAGTCCTATCTACATAGTGAGATCCTATAGATCCTATCCTAAATAAATATTTCTTAAAATGCCAACATTTATTTCCTACATAGTTTGTCTGTACTAGTTCCTGAGAATCTATCACACTGTGATCCATCTTAGTTCATTCAAGTGAACTAGTATCTTTAATCTACCCCAAATTCTCTACTTTATGAACTTGACATATAGATGTATATGGAGCACCCAAACTCTCCAGAGGTTATTTTTCAAACAGAAGTGTCTACCATAAGTACTAAACAACTCACAGCTATTTTGCACCTGAAATACATCTAGTGCTACCAAGAAAGTGAATTTTTAATTTAATTTAATTTAATTTAATTTTAAATAAATTTAAATTTAAATAGGACTAGAATCATGTCTCTGTATTAAATAAGAGTTGTATCATGTCTCCATATTTGGTATTCCACTGAGACTTACACTAGAAATACTTGTTGATTCAATAAATGCAGCTTTTGAAACTAGCCCATGAGTTTCTTCCTACATTCCTTTTTGCAGATCTGTATACTTGGGGTCAAGTTTTCTCTTTATAGCATCAAACTCATGCAACCCTAAACTAATAGTAAATCTATGAAACAACTTGAATAATTATCTCATTAATCTGTTTTCTTCCCTCCAGGAGAAAGCTATAATCTCATGTATGAAATTAGACACTTTGATCAATTAATTTTTCTTGTTCAAATCTTTCCTATTTTCTTTAGTACCAGAAAAGGTCTCATGAAAGTTCTTGGTTTTCCTCCACTGATATGACTGGTAGGAAGAGGTCATAAACATGTGCAATATCCACTCTGGTTTATTTTAAATAGTATTTTTCTGTATCAGTGAGAGGTTGCTGGAAACTCTCTTTATCAAAGTTTAACTCACCTGAAGTTAAATATATACATAGTAGTGAATATTCACGGGTTCAAAACATTTGAGGATCAATATTTGAAAGTCCATAGATTTTGTGAAAATTGCTTTAAAGGCTATGTTGGTAATTTTATTAAAATGAGGACTAGACTTTAAGCCACTGAAATAAATAAAACCATGTCATTAATAAATGTAGAAGTATAGAAGTTTAAATTATTATGTAAACTTTCAGAATATTTCCATGTGTTTACTGAGCATTTTTCACTCTGCGCTTTATGTTCTGCATTCACTCATCAACAAAAAGATAGCCTCATGGAGAAGCAAAGGGGGGTTTGCTAGTGAAGTCTTTGCCTATACCTGTGTTTTCAAGATTATTACCTATTTTATCTTCTAGGCATACTTTTTTTTTTTTCTATTTTGCTATTTAAATCTTTGATCCATTTTGGTTCTATTTTAGTGAAGGTGAGATATGTGGGTCTTGGTTTAATATTTGGCATATGGAAGGCTGATTTTCTCACAATCATTTGTTAAAGAGGCCATCTTTTTTTCCAGTGAAGGTCTTTAGCTCCTTTGTCAAAGATAAGGTGGTGGAGTGGATTGGAGTTGTTTTTGTTCCTTCTATTGTATTTTATTGGCCTTCACTCTTTAAAATCAAAAGCATGTTTTTTTTTTTTTTTTTTTTTTTTTTTTTAATAATAGTAGCTCTGTAGTATAATTTCAAGTCAGGGATTGTGATCATGCCTGCCTGGTCTTTGTTGCTCAGAATTGCTGCTGCTATTGTAGGCATATTCTGGTGCCAAATGGATTTTAGAATCTTTTTTTCTAATTCTGTGAAGTATGCTATTGCTGTTTTGATCAGGATTTTAAGGCTGTATAAGAGTTTGGGAAGTATGACCATTTTCATTCTATTGGTTTTTCCTGTTCAAAAGTAGGATTGTATTTCCTAATGTCTTCTTCAGTATCCTTTTTAAGGATACTGTAGCTTTCAGTGTAAATATCTTTTACTTCTCTTGTTCAGTTGATTCCTAAGCACTGAATTTACCCTGATACCATTGTGACATGTGAGGTTTCCCTAATTTCTTTCTCAATGAGTTTATTTGTATATAGGAATACTATTGAGTTTTGAGTGTTGACTTTGTATTCTGATACTTGGTTATTAAAGCTACAAGTCTTTCAGTGAAGATTTTGGGATCTTCTATGGAGAGGACATTGTCATTCTCAAATGATGACTTCTTCTTTTCCTATTTATATTCTTATTTCTTTCTCTAGTCTAATTTCTCTGGCCAATGTTCCAGAACTGTACTGAATAGGAGTGGTGATAGTCTTGCTTCCTTCAATTTCACATGATGTTGCCTGTTGGTGTGTCAAAGGTGGCTTTCATCAGATTGACATAAAGATCTTCTGTTTCAGTTTTCTGCAGTTTTTTTAAAATCATGAATAGATATTAGACTTTGTCAATTACTATTTCTGCATCTGTTTAAATGATCATTTTAGTTTTGTCCTTTGTACTGTTAATGTGGTTTGTGATATTCATTGGTTTTCATATGTTGAACAATCCCTACATCCTTCAGATGAATCCTATGTGGTCTTTCATGATTTGTTCATTCTACTTACTAGCATCTTTCTGAGGATTTTTTATTTTGTCTTCATTAAGAAAATTGACGTGTAGTTCTCTGTTTTGGTTGATTTCTTCACTTCTTCTCTGAATTTTGTATCAGGGTAATATTAGCTTCTAGGAGTGAATTTGGAAATTGAATTGCTTCCTTCAATTTCAGTAGAGGGTTTGCAAGTAGTAGCACTAGATCGTTCCGAAGTTTTTGTAGAATTCAGCAATGATTACATCAGGCCTAGCTTTTTCTTTGTAGTTTTTACAATTATTTCTCCAATTTCACTAACATATTGAATATCTAGGATTTTTATATCTTCTTTATTCAGCTGCGATAATTCACATGCACCAAGGACTCTGTCCATCTCATCTACATTTTCCAATTTATTTGAGTACAGATTTTTAACACAGATATTGATAATCTAGAATTCTTCAGGGTCTGTTGTGATTTTATCCTTTTCATACCCAATTGCATTTATTTAATTTTTTCTTTCCTTTTTTGATATGGCTGGCGAAGTGTTTATTTATTTTATTTAATCTTTCAAATAAACTCTTTGATCTAATTATTCTTTTACTTGTTTTCTTATGCCCAATTGCATTAATTCTGCTTTAATTGTTATGATTTCCTCTCTAATGCAGACTTAATTTAACCTGTTCTTTATTTAGAAGTCTGAGGTTCAACATTAGGTTGTGCATTTGAACTTGCTCTGTTTTTCTGCTCTGGGAATTTGTTGCTATAAGCTTCCCTTATAGTTATGCTTTCATTGAATCCCATAAGTTCCAATACATTGTTATTGTTATAATTTAATTGCAGAAAATGTCTCCTTTCTTGTTCAATTTCATCAATGCATTTCCTGTTGGAGGGGCATTGTTTAATTTCCATGTCTTTATGCAGTTTTGGGGTATTGTTGCCATCAATTTCCAATTTTGTTGATCAATAAAATTCATGAGATAATTTCAATTCCTTTGGATTTATTAAAGTATTCTGTATGCACTGGTATATGTTCTGTTTTGGAGAATGACTCATGCAGCTGATCATCTGTGGAGTAAAATGCTGTAGATATATACTAAGTTCATTTGTTCAAAAGTTTGATTCGGCTTTAATATTTCTTTGTTGATTTGTAATTGTCTACATTTGATCTATGTATTGATGACTGTGGGGTATTAAGGTCCTGCACTACAGTTGATATTGTATTATTACAATATACAGATACTATTGATAGTTCATGTCCATTAATGTGTGTTTTTTATAGGTGGATGCACTTTTTTGTTGTTGTTCATTTTTTTTTCTTTTTTTGTTTTGGTGTACTGGGGATTGAACTCAGGACCCTGCACTCTCTACGCAGATGCTTCTTTGTGCTGAGATATTTTTCCAGCTTCCTGTGCACTGGTGTTTAGTGCATGTATATTCATGATTGTTATCTCTTCCTCTCATACTGCTCTCTTGACAAGTATGTAGTGACCGTCTTTGTATCTTTTGATCAATCTTGCTTTGAAATCTACTTTCCTATAAATGCAATGGCCAGTCCTGGTTTTTCCTAGGCTCCTGTCTTGTGGAGTATTAGCCTCCACTCCTTGACTTTCAATTTTTTCACTTCTTTTTTAGTTAAATATGTTTCTTTTATGCAACATATGTTTGAATTTTGTCTTTTTATCCATCATGCTAATTTGTTCTTTTGATAAATGAATTATGATCATTAACATTGATGGTTATAACATATATATATTGACTATTTCTTATATTATTAATTTCTTATTTTGATTCCTTTTTCCTTTTTTCAAGTGCTTTGCTTGCCTTATGGATTCATTTCATTGGGATTCATGCAATTGTTGTCTTCATTGTTTTTCTAGACAATCTTCCAGAAATTTTGGGGGTGCTAGTTTGATAGTCATGATTTTCTTTAGGTGTTCTTTATCACAGAACATGTGTTCTTATTTTCTCCATTTATCTTGAAAGACAGTTTTGTGGGATACAACAATCTGGTCAGAGGTTTTTTTCTTTTAGGGCTTAATATACTTCACTCTTAGTTCTCTTCGACTTATGGGTTTGTGTTGAAAAGCTTGCTGTGACTCTGATAGGATTTCCTTTTTTGGTGATTTGTTTCTTTTTCCTAATGGTTTTTAATATTCTGTTCTGCTGTTGAATTTCTGGAATCTTCACTATTATATTCTATCGTGTAATTTTTTTTCTAATGAATATGGCTAATGGAATTTCCAGATGCCTTGCTTATATGTATGTCAAATTCTTTTGCCCTGCCAGGGAAGTTTTCTCCCACTACTTCTTTAAGCAGGCTTTTCAGGTCCTTTGTGCCATCTTTTGATTTTTTTACTGAATCCTGTCATTATTATGTTGTTCTTCTTTGCATCATCTGGAAGCAAGTGGGTTAGATTTTCGTGGTCCGTTGGTATTTTTAAGAAGTCTTTCATTTGAGGGCTGGCAAGATGGCTCAGTGGTCTAAAGCACCTGCTTAGGCAAGCTTAGGCAACTTCAGGGACTGCAGTTCAATCTCTGTCACCACATGCTGTACCAGCCCCACTTCCAGGGCAGGCTGAGCTGGCCATAATATATATTAAAGAAGTCTTTCATTTGATGACCACTAACTACAAAAGTAATCGTTTCCTAAGGAGATTTGACATGATAGACACAGTAATCTACTATCAATTTATAAGAATCTACATGGAAAACAAAGTTTTAAAAATAGAAAATGATGTCTTCTAGATCTGATATTATGTTCTCTTATTGTTCATCCTGCTACATACTTTTTAAATAGAACTTTTAATCTCCTGAGTATCTTTTTGAATATTTTTCATAGAATCTACTTTTTTCTTGTGTTATACATTCATGGTTTCCATTACGTTCCTAAGCTCCTCTTTTTTATGTGTAGCTTCTTTAGATTCACTAATTATGACATTCATTATTGTCATTATCTCTTTATTTTATATAATTATTTCTTTTCTTTTCTAGGTCCTATTTTGTGTGCTTTGTTACTTCTGCTGCTACCATTTCAGAGCATTCAAGTGGATAGCTTTTGATTTGTTTACCTCAGTCCACTTGGTTTTGACATGATAAGTTGGAGGTCTGGGGATGCGTCTTGCTTCTGTATCTTTTCATTTGTTATTAAAAAAAATAATTTTCCATTTTGATTCTTGTAAATTGCTTATGGTAGGTAACTGTGTTACTAGTATCAGATCTCCTTAGCAAATGCCTGCTTTTCAGAGATGTTGTCTAGTTGTATCTGATTTTTTAATGTTTGATCTGTCACAATTCCTGTCTCTATTTTATTAAGGATGAGAAATTGCTCCCTGTTTATTTTATCCTCAGCTCTGTGGTACTGTTCTATGTAATTGTTGATGACTTTCCTGATGCAACCTTGGTATTGGAAGGAAGAACAATTGATCACAACTATGTCATTGGGGTTAAAGTGCTGCAATGAGTACCAAAAATAGCATCAAATAGAAAATGACAAACCATTGTAACTGTTCATTTTCCATCCTTACACATAAGCATAAGATTTATAATTGTACAACAAAATATGAGGTCAGAAAATTATACAAATAAATGCTTAATGAAACAGTTTTACTCTCAGAGAGGCTAGTTAAAAGTATAAGAGAAAAAATAGAGAAATAATATAAGGGAAAGAAATTAGAAGCAAGGCTGAAGGACAAAGGATGATTGGTCAAGCTTTGGGAAACTGGTGAAAAAGATGTGATGGAACAAAAAAGGAAAAGTTAAAGCCAAAAGCTAAAAGTAACCAAAAACCTAAAACAATGTTCATGCTCATGAAAAAAGAACAATCAAGAAAAAAGAAAATCAAACTGAGAGAGAGAGAGAGAGAGAGAGAGAGAGAGAGAGAGAGAGAGAGAGGTTTGTGGTAATGTCCAGTTCAGGGCATGTCTCCACTGTCTATAATAAACAAAGGAGGCAAACTGAACCCAGATCCATTCCATCCGGGATGATCCTAGAAAGCCTGGCATAGTTATAAGTAGAGTGCTGATTCTGTTGAATTCAACTCCACAAAACTTCAGGCTGATCATAGCCTTGTTCATGGCTAGCCTGGCTTGTTCAGCTTACAACACTGTTGGTGTCCCTTTGTGACCTGATTTTGGCTCCCTGGCCCTGGGTGACTACTGCAGTTGTTCCTCCCCCTGTCAGTGGGAGCTCTGAGATAGTATCAAGCCACAGTTGATCTGAGTCTTGGGTTCAGATGACCGCTGCCTAAATCACATCTGGCCAACCTCTCTCTCCAGGGTATGCTTGGACTGGAGTCATCCATCAGCTGTTGTAGTTCTCAGTATCTGCTGCTCCATTCTGTTTATCCATGAGGGCTCCTGGAGTCTCCACTGTGTCTGTAGATGCCAACCTACTTTCTTATACCTCGAACTGAGAGTCAAGGAGAAAATGCAGTTTGCCAACTCCTTTGTCTGTGCTTAGGTCTGTCTCTTCATTTTCCCTGTGGGCTCCAATTTTCCCTTCATACTAGATAGGGTAGAATTACTCACAAAATTGCAAAACTAAGAAACTAAAAATCAGAAGTAGAAAAAGTCTATATAGTGCTGATATAAAAGCCAACTAAAAACTGAAATTAAATAATAATTTTGAAACTGGCATAGCTATACATATATGTGTATATATACACATATATATTTATACATGCATAAATCTAAAGAGGATTTAAAGTATATGGAAGATATGCATCATTTTACATGCAAATATTTATTTTACATAAATGACTTGGTAATCTGTGCATTTTCCTATCTGGGAGATTTATAACCAATTCTCCATGGATACTGAGGGCAAACTGTAGCTATATTTATGCAAGAGCATTTTAAAATTTAATTAATTTAATTGTATATATTTAAGAAGTACAACATGATAGCTTGACATAGTTGACTTGATGTACTTATATATAACAAGGTGACTACTACAGTCAAGCAAATTAACATGTTCATTATCTCACATAATTGTTTGTTTTTGTGACATTTTCATGGTAATTACTCATATATAGTACAATACCACTAATTAAGTCTTTATATTATACATTTATTTCTACATCTACCCAATTTAAGTAGTCAAAATTTTGTACCCCTTGAACTCATCTTTCCATTCTTTCTGCCTGAAAACAGTATACTTGGTTACTATGGTTTGCTGTTACCATTGTTATTATTTTTAGATTTCAAGTGCAGTGTTCTTATCACTTCTGGGCCTAGCCCATGTTGTCCTGCATGGTAGGTCATCTGTATGGCTAACGTACCTGAAAGCCCTATGCACTTACACACAGCACTTTTGGGAAGCGACTGGATCATGGGCGTGTGATGCTGAATCAGTTTTCACTGATGGGTGAAAAGCTGGGTGAAGTTCCGTGGGAGGAGGCGCTCACTGTGGGGTGTTCCGAGGGCATTCCTTCCTCATCTTCACTTCTTGGAGTGCATTCCTTCCTGCTTTATCTGCAGTTACCAGTCTATCCACATGGAGGCGGGAGTCTTGGGAGAGAGTCTAGTTTGCTGGCTTTGCTATCTTCCAGTACGTTACTAAAAACCTAACAGTTTTGCAACCAAGAGACTGTCATCTTATAATTTTAATTAATTATAATTTTAATTATAATGAATGCCGTATTATTTTCATCCTTCCCATTTGTTCTGCAATATACAATCTAAAATAAGTTTACGCAATCTAATAATATTGTACATACTATAGATGTTGCCTAGTGTCTACATATCCCTCTGAGACCCTCAGAAGTTGACATATGCTTAATAAAAATTTAATCCCCAAATCTCTACTTCTAGATACAGAATGTAAATCTTTTCACACTAAATTAATTTTTTTTCTTTCTTCTCTGTTTTACTACACGTTTTCAGTACATAATAATTACTTTCATCTTAAGTAACTGGTCCCTGAATATAACATTTCTTAATTTCTTTCTTTACCCTCTTCCTTCATTTCCTCCTCCACCTCCATCTTTTGGTCTTTTTTCTATTTTTAATGTTCCATAATATTTATTTATAAGTAGTCCAATGAGATAAGTTCATGCTGAAAACTGTAGCAATAATGACAGTTGAGGAAAATAGAGCAGCTCCGCAGTGACACTGATGCAAAGGAAGATGTTGCAGCCTCATGACCCAGCCCTAAGTTTCTGCAAGAGAGTTTTTGTACATGGTCCTCGGAAATGCCACCCTGAAAATAGGTTGTCAATGTAAGGTAAGGAGGACACTTATAATCAAAACTGCACACTGCTCAGGACTTTATTTAAAAAATAGTAAATAACAATGCAGAAACATTGACTTGCAAAATTCTAAAATGCTGCATCTTATATTTAATTGGCAAAAAACATATTTAGTAATATGCATGACTTTAGTCTTCCATGTATAAACCAGAAACATTAATCTATGAAAAAAATAAAATTTCCTATTGCTTAAAAATATCAGAATAGCTGAGGAAATAGCTCAATTTCTTCCTGGCAAACACAAGGTCCTGAGTTTGATTCCCTGCTATCCCATGGCCAGGGGCCTCAACAAGGGCCACAGGTGACTAAGAATGTGCTCAAATTGAGGCACAGCTGCCACCGTGGATGCCTCATCAAACATATCAAGTTTGTGCAGGACACTGTCCTGGAGGTGTGCAGCTTCGCCCCTATGAGTTCCATGCCATAGAACTACTCAAGGTCTCCAAGAACAAACATGCAATCAAGTTCGTCAAGAAGAGGGTGGGGATGCACAGCCGTGTTAAGAGGAAGAGTGAGGAGCTGAGCAACGTGCTGGCCACCACGGGCAAGGCAGCTGCCAAGAAGCACTGAACTCTTCAGGGATAAAGCTTTGCAGAAATTAAAGAAAAAAAAGTCAGAGTAAGTATAGGATTGTAAAGATGCATAGACCTTCAATAAAAGAACTGGCTGTCCAAGAGTACTCCCCTTTCCCACTATCATGTTTTACTTCATATATAAATTATTGGTTATGCTGTAGCATTTCACTGTTATAGCACTGAAACACAAACATTTACAGAAGAGGCAAAAAAAAAAAAGAGAATGCTTGAAAGGCATTTTTTATGTATAATAACATAATAAGTGTTTTGGGAAGACAAAGTAAAGATAAAGTCTAGCCTACTTCTTTCTGAGTAAAAATAGTGGACTAAATATTGAGCTCCTCTGTGTGTATCTCATAATCAATGTCTTGTTTACCACAGTGGTAATCTGTGGTGGTCATCTTTGTACTCACCATGATATTCATCTGCCTGATAATCACTCATAATGATTTATAACCCATTTGTTCCTGTGCCTTGGCTTCAATTTTGAATGACAGGTTCTGTAGGAGCAGCACAGTATTTGGAATCACACTGGCCACACAAACTCACCAGGAAGCAACTTGGTTGGTCCCCATCTGTGGGGAAATTGGTGAGTTGTCCACTGGCTGCAATGTTAGCTTCTGATCATAGGTGTCCTCCTCCCTCTTCTTCTTCTTCTTCTTCTTCTTCTTCTTCTTCTTCTTCTTCTTCTTCTTCTTCTTCTTCTTCTTCTTCTTCTTCTTCTTCTTCTTCTTCTTCTTCTTCTTCTTCCTCTTCCTCTTCCTCTTCCTCTTCCTCTCCTTCTTCCTTCTTCCTTCTTCCTTCTTCCTTCTTCCTTCTTCCTTCTTCTCTTTTTTTTTTTGTGGTACCAGAGATTGAACTCAGGACCCTGAACTTGCCAAGCAAGCGCTTATTCTATTGAGCTATCTCCCCAGCCCCTATAGGTGTTTCTTCCTGTACCTGGTGCTAACATCCCTGCCTGACTGATGCCTTTGTTAGTACCCATCTGCAGACTGTCAGTGATCTGATTAAAAGGTTTCTCAGATTGCATTCTGGGATCATAAGGTGCCTCCTACTTCCGTAGGCTGTCATGCCTGCCTAGCTGGGATTTATGTTTGTTCCCCTCTACACCAGCCTTTATTTTTCCTTTCAAAAGTTCCTACTCATTTTTCTATGTACTTAACTCCAATGTCAGTGCTTGTGCAGAATCCTTTTGTTTTAGCTGAACCCACCAGAGCTATCAGTGTAGTCTGAACCTGGGTCATGCTTCTATTCTCAAAAAGATCATTTGCTTCAAATATGTTATGTAGCTTCACATTGTAAGCCAAATAGTTGTCAGTATTTAATGAAGTTGTCAATATTTTCCATCTGAGGGCAATTTAATAAGGACTCACTAGCCTTCTTCTGGGAGCCTGGCTGTAACTTGTGTATGAGTTTGCAGAGGATGAAGTCATCTTTCAGGCCCAGCTGGCAGTTGATGCCAATGCTCTACCTCTTGCTTCTGTCCAGTTACCATGATCTTCTGCCCCATGGTCATAGTTGGCAGCAATCTTGTACCTGACCTCAGCCAGGAGGCTGTACAAAGGGCCCTTAGGTCATGGCGACCCAGGCATTGGAAAGGGTTATGCCTGGGCATAGGGTTTCTTGCACCAGACCTCCTCACCCCTGGACCCCAAGTGATGGTGCGGGAGCTCCTGATGCCTCAAATGGCACAGAGGTGCCACAGAGATGTGGCGGTGGTGGCAGAGTTCAGGGCTTGGGCTAAAGGCTCAGCCTTGCCAGTTCCATGGAGCCTTGGGATACACTCCAGCGTTGCCCTGGCTGCTGTGCGCCAGTCCTCTTTTTTTTTTTTTTTTGAGTGCAGAGGGAGGAGTTGATACTGGGAATTGAACCAAGGATCTTAGGCTTGCCAGACAAGGGCTGTGCTGCTGAGCTATATTTCCTGCCATAGTCCTCCTTTTTTCACCACAAATGATTGATCTCCCTGTTTCTTATTATGTATCTTTTATTTTGCTCTTTAATTTACTTACATTTTGGGTTTCCTTTATAAGAGAAACCATATAATATCTACTGTCATGTGCCTGATTTATTTCATTTAATGTTATGGTCTCAAGGTGTGTCCATTTTTCTACAAATGATTCATTTATCCTTCTTTTTGTTTATTTTTATATAATAAAAATAGATATTAATAAAGAGCAAATAAAGTACTCTTCTATGGCAGGATAAAACAGTTTTATAATAAGATAATTAAAGAGTAAGTTGTATCCATCA
This sequence comes from Myocastor coypus, assembly GCA_004027025.1. Taxonomy (NCBI): domain Eukaryota; kingdom Metazoa; phylum Chordata; class Mammalia; order Rodentia; family Myocastoridae; genus Myocastor; species Myocastor coypus. The sequence continues at coordinate 54,174 of PVJA010007870.1, read as the reverse complement.
TGCTTTTTAGAGAAACAGAATAAATGTAAGGTATATACCTGTATACACATTGTTTCATTTACAAGGTAGACTTGCATGGCTCCTATAGAGACAGAAAGGCAGTCTGTGAGATGGAGATCAGAAGAATCCCATTAAAATTCAAAGGCCTACAGCTCACTGTAGAGTTCTGTGTGGATCCCTATCAGGAAGTCGAAGGCTTGTGCTCCAAGGCTGAAGGGTCCATGAAGAAAACCAGCAGGTGGACACCCAATGCCCAGGCCAAGACTGGTGCTCATCTCAAGAAACAGAAGCAAGTCTTCCTTCTCCTTTCCATCTTTTATTCTGTCAAGGTACAAGCTCATTGGTTGGTGCCTCCCACACCCAGGGTGGGGTTTCCATCTTTAGTAAATCCAGTTATCCATGCCTGGAGCTATGCTGGACATTTCTTATTGAGTTTAACATAATGGAAAACTATTATAAAAATAATATTGTTTATCATGGTCTTAAAAGAATGGGCACCTGAACTGCATAGCGAGGCCCTATCTCAAAAAAAAAAAAAAAAAAAAAAAAAAAAAAAAAAAAAAAAAAAAAAAAAAAAAAAAAAAAAGAATGGGCAAATGGCACCCTAAGAATATATGTAAGTGTATATATATATATATATATATATATATATATATATATCCATATATATTTTTTTCATTTATGTATTTGGTACAGGGTCTCACTTTGTAGCTTAGACTCTTAGTCATCCTCCTGTTTTCAGCCTCCTGAGCACTGGGATTACAGGTATGTGCCACTACGCCTGAACTCGGTCATCAGCTCAACCTGCCCTGGGGTCAGGGTCAGTGTGGCATGTGGGACCAGGTTTGAACCCTGGTCCATGTGCTTGCCAAAAGCAGGTCCTATCTCATTGGCCCTGTAAGTATACATTCTTAAAAGCTCCAGTGACTAATTAAATTCTAACATTCCTTTGAAGGAGACTGGGCATTGGTACAAATGAGAAAATTGTAACTCAAGTTTTGAATCAAGTCATTCTAATTGTCTAGATCTGCATGTCATTAAATACTTATTAAGAATGGCAGGAGGTGGTAAAGATTTCTTGGAAATTTATTGCAAATTTTCTCTGGAAGATAACAAAAGATAGTTCAAGTTAATGATGCAAGCTTTACTTATTTCTATTGTAAATTCCTAAAAATATGTGATCATTTTCTGAGTTGAGGAGCTGTGGGTGTGCACAAGAGTGTGTGTGTGTGTGTGTGTGTGTGTGTGTGTGTGTGTGAGAGAGAGAGAGAGAGAGAGAGAGAGAGAGAGAGAGAGAGAGAGAGAGAGAAATCTTTAGGTGCAGCATTCGTTTTGTACCTGCACTGATATATTCTGGTCTGTAGTGGCCAGCTCTGCAGGGCCGCATTCAGCAATACACCTCATGAATGCATTTTGAATGATCCATCTTTGGCTATAGCAAACATTATTATTATTATTTTTATTTAATGCAGGGTCTACAGGGTCTTACTATACAGATGGGACTTGTAGTGATTCTCTTGTTTTCAGCCTCCAAGTTCTGGGATTATAGGCATGCACCACCATGCACCACCATGCTCAGTCTCAGTCACCATCTCAGCATGCCCTGGGGGCAGGACTGTCATGGCGTGCTAGGACTTGAACCCTGGTCCTAGGTGCTTTAGTCCACTGAGCTATCTGACCAGCCCTAAATGGAAATATTTTGAAAATATGATAGTAAAAATGGACATGTAATGTTCTACATCAAGATTCTAAGGCATAAACTATAGGTTCATTATAGCTGTTAATGTCCTAGGGATACAAGTGCTCTTTGGTAGAAAGCCATCTCATTTTTCTGACAGATTTTTATGTTAAACTATAAAGAGGCGTTTAACTATAATCAGGGATCTCCAAGAAATGGTAAAGGCTAAAAATTTCCTTAGTTATGTTGTAAAAATCTAAAAGAAAGAAAAGGAAAAGTCACTAAAGATTACATTAGCTCACCACCAAAAGCTTCTGCTAATCAAGGGCAGATTTCTCTGTTATCTCCTCTCCCTTCCCCATGTAGTTGCCATGTAGAATGAGCACATCTTTCAGGACAGAAGCACAAAGCATATTTATTCCTGTCTCTTCCCATCTATTTTTATTTATTCTGTTGAATAATTCCTTCTCTAGTCCTTTCATGGATGAAATTTAGGGCAAGTCCCCAGGCTTATCTTGATGCTTCCAGATAAAGGAATACTCTCTAAACCACCATTACTATTTTTATTCCTCTGTACTATTCAACGGTTTAACCTCTTTCAGAGCAGAGCTGCTATTTCCTAGCCTGGGTCTACTGGAGAGAACCATGGCAGAAGGAAAAAGGTTGCTATGAGCCTTTCTCTCACTTGTCTCTTGACCCTTACCTCCTCCTTCAGTCTTGGTGTCTGGCCCCTAAGGAGAGTAGGAGTGGACAGAGGAAAGAACAGGAATTAAACATTTAACTGACACTCTTTAAAGCTGGAGTTGCTGCTCTGAATGGTTGGATATTTAAAGTTAATTTTTCTCTCTCATTGTTTGATGAAAGTCTGATCTGTAAGCACTGGATCCTATAGGACTCATCTGTAGTTCCCTTCCTGCCTTTCCTCTCTGGTGCTCCACGTTTAGTTGTCAGAAGCACTGTGATGACCTGCTGGGTTTATTTACACCTCCTAATGGGAACCCTGCAAGCACAGCAGGCTGTCTTTCACAGGAGGCTTACATCTGATCATTTGGAAACACTTCCACCTCCTTTGTCAAACAGCTGATTAAACTGACCCGGGGCTAATCATCCCTAAAGCTGTCGGCTCCTTCCGACCCAGGTCTGTCTTGTGCACTAGCTGCATTTGACACTGACTACTTTCCTTCTTGTCCTCCTTCTTGAGCTGAGGAGAGGGATTTCACTCATTCTTTTGTCCTTAGGAAGCAGGGAAACTTACAGAGCAGCATGCTAAAACTCCAGGCAAAACTTCCTGCTGGTCTACCTTGTCCTTCTGATGTGGAGACGGAGCGAAAGCAAGTGTTCATCACAACCACCTTGTAAGTTCTACATGTCAGTTTTGTCTTTCATTTTTTAATGTAGTATTTGTTCAGTCTTCACAAATATTATTGCTTTAACATTTTATTACACCATCTGTGAATATAACAATATATTATATTAATATAAATAAATATCTCCAGAGAAAATGTGAGAAAATCATGAACATTTAAATTATAATTCCAAATTGTCCCCAAACTCTTCCACACTTTGCCCGTTCCTTGCCACTATCAGAAACATCTCTAGAAGTCCTCTTTCATGAGTGTCTTTATAAGACATGACCAAAAATACAGTGTACATTGCTGTTGAGTGTGATTCAGCAGAAAAGCAAGCTGAACACATGACACAGTGTTTCTCTACCTTGTTTGCCTCAACTGGCACCATGCCACCGGTGTTCTTTTTTTCCCAAAGTCAAAACGACCATGAAAAGTAGGCATTGTGAATCAGCTTGGGATACTGAGGTGTCCATGACAGCACAGTTCTAAAGATGCCTGTTGAAAAGGACAGACACAATTGCCTTGGCAAGTGCAAGAATGGTGGACATGTGTGTCTGAAAGAAGAGAAGTTTCTTAGGGGAGAGCATAGCAACACACCTTTGAATTTTAATAAAAAGATTAAAAATTCTCTGTTTTTAAAAATCACACTTCATATTCATTGTGTGTGTGTGTGTGTGTGTGTGTGTGTGTGTGTGTGTATGTGTTACTTGGTATAGGGTCTCACTATGCAGCTCAGACACATAGTGATCCTTCTGTTTTCAGCCTCCCCACTGCTGGGCCTGTACCCAGGCAAGTGCCACCATGCCCAGTCTCCATTGCCTGCTCAGTGCACCTGGGTGTGGGGCCAGCATGGAATGTTGTGCCTGGAATTGAACTCAGGTCCTTGCCTAAACATTCGCATTCATTTCCATTAGCATATAAAGTTCTTTAAAAATCATGATTCAATTATGTATCATTTTTATCAAGAATTAAGTTTTGAACATTTCCTTTTGATTACATAAGTACATGTTTAAAGTTCACATAATATTTAATAACATAGATGTCCTAGCAATTATTTAAGCATGTTCTATTGTTTGACATCTTTATAGATTTTTATTTTTAATTGTTACACGTTACATTGCTATGAACATATTTTTACATATTTTTTGCCAAACTTTCTGTCCAGCAGTATATATATTTTCCCCAGCAGTTTCTATTCTTATCAGTATTACCAAAGCTTGTAGGAGGTCATTATTTGAACTGTGCTCCTGTATGGGGCCAGGAAAACTGATTTATAAGCTGAGTATCTGTCCAGTTAGTACAACTGAGCTTTAGTCAATAGTAAGTGGTTACTTACTTATATAAGTAGACTAAACTGTAACCAGTTTTCATTATTTCCTCTACTTCAATTTATCTACCTTACTGCTTGGTCTTGGAATAGGCAAAGAGGATGGTGAAACTTGTTTTGATTCAGAGAGCTGCTTTATTAGGAATCATTTTCAATTTTTAAATAATTTTAATGTTTCTTCTCAAACTCAGTTGAACTTAACCTTATTTAAGAATTTTCTTTTTAACCATACTACTTAACCAGTCCATTTTTTATGACCTTGACCATACATTTTTCAATTTAATATGTAAAAGTAATGCATTTTTAATTTGTCCATTTGCATTTATTAAAGAAAAAGAGAAATGCATGATAGCCTGATCACTGGTCTTTGCCTTATCTGATACACTCTATCATCTAAGGTAGATTTACCTTTATAGTACTTGACTATATTTAGCATGTCGTTTTAAAATCTCTATTTGTAGTTCTTTTCCTTTGTGTGTGGCTTCTTTGTTTTTGGCATATATTTCTTTCCCTTCTCTTAGATTGAAAATGATCTTTGTATTTGTCATCTTCTTTTCCTTCAAAGATTGGAAGCTATAGATTGTAGTTATATTCTTTTAGAGGTTTCTCTACCACTTAAAATAGTAGATGTCTATGAAAGTGTAAACAACCAAGCTTGTATTTATTCAGTAACATTTTCTCTTGAATAGGACTCATAAGACAGGATAACTTATGTGTCTTGTGAACAGTCCCTTTGTACAATGTCCAAATATTCCACTCCTAAACTTTTGTATCAGTGGGTATTTAAATATGCTATTTTTCCTGACCAAGTTGTTTTAAATCCATTTCTTAATGAAGGTCATCTTTTAGTAATGTTCCACTTGAAGCATACCTCCACTGAAAGCAGTTGCATTTCAAATATTCAGCAGTCACATGTAGTATTTAGTCCACTGGGAAGGACAGGTTATTAGGTCTTAATAGGTTGTCTTAGTTACTCTTCTCTTGATGCTGGGACAAATCTGTGGCACCCAAAATGAAGAAAATAAAGGTTTATGTAGCTCACAATTAATGGAAGTTTCAGTCCATACTCAGTTGGGTCCAAGGTAGGTTGCCACATGGCAGAGAGCAATCTTTCATGTTGGCACCAAAAGAGCAAGAGAACAAAGGGAGTGTTAGCAGTGCAAGGCAGCTAGCCAGCCTCTCTCCCCTGCCTACAGCATAATTCAAATTATCTACCCCGGGACCTGAAGATAGCACTGACACCTGCAATCCCAGTATTGGAACAAGAATCAGTAATAAACTCCAAAAGCTGCCCAATGACTCCATGAGGCTTTAGGGGGACAACTAGACACAAACCATAACATTCTGTCCCTGGACCCAAATGACTCATGCACATCAGTTTTTCCAAAAGGCATTTCAGTCTATCTCTAAGAGTTGTCAGAGTCCTAACAGTTTCAGCATTGCTGTAGGTCCAAATCCCAAGTCTACTCCAAGATCAAAGGTGAATTTTTTGCTATGAGCCCCTGTACAAATGAAAAATTAAATGCTTCTAACATTAAAAGGCACAAGATAAACATTACTTCTCCAAAAGGTACCAACAACAGGGTCATACAGCAGGGAAAACTTTAAATCCTATATTTCTATGTGGAACATCCGAAGCAATCTGTGGCAAATTGTGAGTTCCATGTGGCTCCACCTCTATGGCTCTGCTGTTGGTTATACATCTTATGGCTTCTCACTCAAGCCTGTTTCTTGCAGCCTTTTTAGATGACACATGTTTCTGGATTTTTCAAACTTCTGGGATTTCCACTGAATAAGCTTTTTACTCACAGCTTTACACACTGCCCTCACAAGGGCACACTGATTGGCCTCCCAGGCCTTCTTCTGAAATCTATGTAGAAGCCTTCTTTTTTTTATTTTTTTATTTTTTTATTTTTTTTATTTTTTATTTTTTTCTTGTTTCAGAACCTTTGTTTGTTTATTCACTCATTTTTATGGCCGGCTCAGCCCGCCCCAAGGGCAGGGCTGGCGCAGCATGTGGTGCCGGGGATCGAACCGCAGTCCCTGAAGCCGCCCAAGCTTTCCCAAGCAGGCGTTTTAGACCACTGAGCCATCCCGCCAGGCCCCGAGTAGAAGCCTTCTTAATCTTAAAACTCCTGATGTTTGCATGTGTCTAAAACTAATGCCACCAGGATGATGCCAAGGTCTGTTGCCAGCTAGAGCAGTAGCCGAGTTTTCTTCTTCCTTGGCTACATGGGTTGAGTGCCTGGATTGCTGACTTTGACCTGATTCTGAGGAACAGATTCTCTATGCTGCCACAATTCTGGAACCTGGTGTGCCTGCTGTCATTTTGGTATCATGGGGCTCTGCAGCTTTCTCCTCAAGGCAAAATCCTTCACCCTTGCGATTCTGAGGCTACCAAGAGTGGAGATCTTCCACCTCCTGGAATGCCTTCAGTCTATCCTTTCTATTCTCTTTTTCCTTCCTGGCAATGGAGATCCTCTCAGCTGTATCTTTGCATTCTGAAGCTTTATTAGAGCTTCCTTTCTGACCAAATTCACATTTTAAATCATCCTGGTGAGCTCTTTGCTCTTGATTCTCAACAAAAATTTCACTAAAAGCCCCCACACCCCCACAACAATAGCAGTGAGTGACAGCTTTGAAATTACTTTTTAACGATTAATCAGTCCACCACACTTAATCTCAGTCTCAGGCAAAGTCTCTGGACACAACAAAATGCAAACAAAATTCTGTAATGCCAAAACACAAATTGTCTGGAGTCCAGCAAGCAATGCAGTCCTTCTTCCCAGAAGAAACCTCCCCAGTTCTGGTCTTTAGATGTACAATTTCAGTCAGCTTTCTAGTCTTCTGGGCGCTGAACAGAATCTCCCGTATAGAGCAACCAAAGCTGTACCAATGCTTCTCTTGCAGGTGACATCTCTGAACCTTTCCTATCTCTCCTCATAAACCATTCTCAAAAGCTTGCAATTCACATGGTCAGGTAGTCACAGCAATGATCCCACTTCTCTGGAATCAAATTCTGTCTCAGTTACTGTTCTTTCATTGCTAAGACAAAATACCTATCACCCAAAATAAAGTAAGGAAAGTTTTATTTAGCTCAAAGTTACTGGCGGTTTCAATCCATACTCAGCTGGGTCCAAGGCAGAGTGACACATGGCACAGAGCAGCCCTTCATGGCAGCAGCAAAGCACAAGAGCATGGTAGCAGCTCAGGCAGGGAGCCAGTCTTTCTTCCCTCCTTACTCTGGATGCAGGTTTCCCACCCCAGGGCCGGAGTGTAGCACTCACACCTGAAATCCCAGCATTGGATCAAGAATCAATCACAAACTCCAGAAGCCACCTGATTACTCCATGAGGCTGTGAGAGCACAACTTGACACATAGGTACTTAATGTTTAAAGCTCACGATTAGACTACTGTCACTTTTATCCCTCTTTCACTCATCTCATTCTTTCTTTTTTTCCTTTCCTTCTTCTGCTATTTTCTTTTTTCATCAGAGAACTTCCTTTCATAATTTCTCCAGGTTAGGCCATCAGGCCACAAATTATCTTAGCTTTTCTTCATTTTATAATGTCCAAAAAAGTCCTCAGTGGACTAAACGCCTGCTTAGGATAGAGATAGTACCAATCCCTGGTACTGCATGGTACTGTGTGGTGCACTAGCCCCGCCCCCAATCTGGGCATGGTGGTGTATACCAATAATCCCAGTATTGAGGAGGCTGAAAATAGGAGGATCACTATGAGTCTGAGCTGTGTACTGAGACCCTGTCAAGAATATACATTTAAAAAAGAAAGAAAGGGGCCCAGCGGGATGGCTCAGTGGTCTAAAGCGCCTGCTTGGAGAAGCTTGGGCAGCTTCAGGGACCGCGGTTCAATCCCCGGCACCACATGCTGCGCCAGCCCTGCCCTCAGGGCGGACTGAGCCGGCCATAAAAAAAAAAAAAAAAGAAAAGAAAATAAATAAAAACGAAAGAAAAAGAAGACTGTCCTTATTTCCACTTCATGCCTGAGATATGTAATATTTGTTTTTTTCTAGGCTAAAATTCTTTCCATTCACTGCTCTAAAAAGGTTTTACACCTTCCTTGTTTTTTTATTGAGTTTAATTCTTTATTCATTTTAATGAGAAGAAATACAAAATAGCAATGAAACAGTTTCAAAACAGATTGATAGGACAGTTACAATAATTAATACATTGCATATTGTTGCCTTTATAGTAGTTATTCAGGGGACAAGATGTAAATATGATATCTTATTTAAACAACATTAGTGCAAACCTCCCTTCTCAATGAACTAAAAGAAAGTAGCTGTAAATAAATATATATATATATATATATTATATATATATATATTATATATTAGAATATATGGCCTAACCTAGAGAAATATCTATATATCTCTATATATCTTTATATCTCTATATATCTATATCTATCTATCTATCTATCCTCTTTTTTCACAACAAAATGATTCTTTATTTATACTTCTGCAAAATTAATAATATGTGACTGAAGGTTGCCTAGCAGCTAATAGCTGACCTTAACCAGACAGGATGTTTATCTCAGGAATGAGATAGCTTGTTTGCTTTAGGAACTCGGCCTAGTCCCACCTACACATATATTTAAAAAAAAAAATGCTTCATATTTTTTTTTCTTGTTTCAGAACTTTTTGTTTGTTTATTTATTTTTATGGCCAGCTCAGCCTGCCCTGAGGGTAAGGCTGGCTCAGTATGTGGTGCTGGGGATCGAATTGCGGTCCCTGCAGCTGCCTAAGCTTTCCTAAGCAGGCGCTTTAGACCACTGAGCCATCCTGCCAGGCCCCGCACCTACACATATTTAATGAATTTCCTAGCTTAGTAGCTCCTAACATAGCTCCCTTTTTCATTTTGTTTTGTCATAGTTGGGTGTTCCACTGCAGTTAGAGAAGCTATATTTGGAGAAGCTTTTATTTTTTATTTTTTATTTTTTTCCTGTATTTTAGGGAAGGGTCTACAGGGTGTTCAGGGTCTCACTACTAGACTGGATTCATAGTGATCTGCCTGTTTATAGCCTCCCAAGAGCTGGGATTACAGGTATGCACCACCACACCCAGTCTTAATTGTGGTCTAAGTGAGCCCTCGGAGTGGGGCCAGCATGACAGGCCTGGGGTTTGAACCTCTGGCTCCTGTGCCTGCTTGCAGGTGCTTTAATCTGCTGAACTACTTGGCTGGCCCTTGGAGAAGCCTTTAAAGGACATTTTCATACTTGAAGCTAGTCCAAAAATTACAGGAACTTGAATTCAACAAAATAACCCAACATAGTCCCATAGTCCATAATGGTTTTGAGTCATCAGCACAGCTGGCAGTTGTCACAAGTTGTTGATTTAAGCCTTTTACAGGTCAGCATATTAATATGGCATTGCATTTTATACATCATGGTTGCATTTTCTTCTCACCTCAAGAATTTCTTTTTTTTCTTTTCTCTCTCCCTCTTTCTCTCTTGAACTGGAGATTGAACTCAGGCCCTTGCACTTGTCAGGCAAGTGCTTATTCTACTGAGCTATCTCCCCAGCATCACCTCAAGAATTTCAAGTGAAATATCCAGTATCACTTGACTCATTCTCCTTTCTATCCTTTGTGTCATATTTCCTTAGTTCTTTTCTAGACTGCTTCCTTGTCTTTAGTTTTCAAAGGTTATTTATGATGCATTTTGGTGAGAACAAGTATGACTTCATTTTGTTTGAAATTTATTCATTTCATTGAATATGTAGGCTACTCTTTTGGCCAGATTTGAGAAAACTTTAGGCACTGTTTAAACCTTTTTTCAGCTTTTCACTGTTTCCTCGCCTCCTGGACTCCAGTTACACATCACTTAGATTTCTGTAAGGTATGAAGCTCTGGCCTGAAGCTCTGGCCACCTTTTACTATCAGCATCTTTCCCTTGTGTTGTTCGGATTGTGTGGCCAGTCTTCAGATTTGTTGACTGGTCTTCAGATTTATTGGCTCTTCTACCATGCTCATTCTGACATGAGCACATCCACTGAAATTTTATTTTTTTTCATGTGTTTTTCATTCTATAATTTCCATTTGAATTTTTATCTTCTACTTTTTTTGTTATTGAGGTGACCTATTTCCACCTTCATTTCAAGAGTGTTTGTGTTGCTTATAGAAATGTTTTTAGGTGGTTTACCTGAACTCTTCTGTACATAATTCTGATAGCTTATTAATTTGAGGATCAGTGTTTATTAATAATATTTTCTTATTCGTGTTGTAATTGTCCTTGTTAGGTGTAAACACACACAATTGACCAGACCAGGCATTCTGACATGAGAAAATTTATTGGAGGCAGTAAGCAGGCTGGCTGTCTACAGCTGGGGACAAAGAGAGGACAGGAGACTTTATAGGATCTCTTAGGGAAAGTGGTCCTGGGCTGGAGCGCTGAGGGAGAGCTAATCTTGGCAAGGCTACCTGGTCTGTGGGGGATTTTTAATGTTAAAAAAGGGGAGCTTCATGGTTGCTTGCCCAGACCAAAGTCAGGTGTACCTGTTCTGTGACTTTGGGTTTAGCTCTGCATTGGGCCAGGAGGGAGAGAATTTGGGGACAGGGTCCCTGGGACACCAGGAGGGAGAATATTTGGGGAAAGGTACCCATGAAACTTTGAATCCTGATTTTTTGATATGACAAGTGATTTTCAAATATATACTGGATATCTTTGGAATTATGTTATTACATTCTAGAACCTGTTTTAATGTTCTCTTTTGTTATTATTTAAGATTAGCATAAGGGTTTTGCTCTTAACTACCTTCCAAAGGTAATTTAGCCTTCAGAGTGTTTACAGCATTATTCTTGTCTTCCTTGTTTTCATGGTACAAAAGCCAATCTAAAATTCTGCTAGTTTTGAGCATAGTGATGTCACTCTCAAATCTTTTGATGCTTAAATTTGGTCATGTCTCAGTAACTCTTCTCTTGTTGCTGGGACATATACCTGCTGCTCAAGATTAGGGAAGGAAAGGTTTATTTAGCTGACAGTTTCTGGAGGTTTCAGTCCATACTCAGCTGGCTCCAAGACAGAGTGAAACATGGCAGAGAGCAAATTTTCATTGCAGTGGCAAAGAGTAAGAGAGAGAAGGGAGTGGCAGCAGCTCCTGTGGCTAGTCAGCCTCTCAACCCTCCTTACATTGTAATGCAAATTACTCACTCAAGGGCCAGGGTGCAGTACTCACACCTGCAATCCCAGCGTCGGACCAAGAAACAAGCAGGAACTACAGAAGCCAAGCCATCCCATGACTGCATGAGGCTTTGAGGGGACACCTATACACAAACCATAGGAGGTCAGTTGGGAACTGCTTAGCCGGCTGCCTAGAACTTATGCAGATTGAAAGAATGCCTTTCCCTAGCATGCATCTCACCAATCCCAAATCCTGCCCTAACAGTCTAGTTCAGGGAGGAAGGAGCTCCTCCTGCCAGTGTAGGGGAATAGCCTGAGCTTCAGTGACACTGGGTGATTGAGCCACAGCTGGAGGGGCAGCGAGTCTCAGCTCCTCACTGAGGGTCAGGCCACCAGAAGCAGAGTGCGGCTTGCTGATACTGATGGTCATGGATGCCAGTGCCCCACTTGGTCTGATGAGAGGTTGCAGAGGAGGAAGAGAAAGGTGTTTTTTTTTTTTTTTTTTTTTTTTTTTAAGTATTTGCTGAACAAAAATTGTGTTCTGGGCCAGCCAGATAGCTCAAGGGATTAAAGAGCTTGCTTAGGAAGATACAGGGATGGGGGTTCCATACCTAGGGTGCTGTGCTGATCCTGTCCTTGGGGATAGTGAGACGGTGACTGAGAATGGGTGTGGTGGTGTATGCCTGAAATACCAGTGATCGTGAAGCTTGAAACAGGAGGATCACTATGAGTCTGATCTGTGTAATGAGACCCTGTACTACATGCATAAAACAAACAAACAAACAAACAATTTTGTTCTGGATCTACTCTTCTAGTCCTTTGACTAGGAGAGGTTCTTTTCCTGAAATTTTTTTGGGGGAGGGGCTTGTGCCAATCTGTGCCTGTAATTTGACTCATTCAATTCCTTTTCTAGAATATGTAACAAGCATCAAGAGGACTCAGAAAAACATTGCTGAGCCATTCCTGAAATTCACCCTATTGCCATCTTCCAGCTGGCTGTCATATTGTTCATTATTTCAGGTCCCAAGCTCTAGCTCTTACTTGTGAACTAGGGACTGACAAAGGTACGAGAATCTTCTCCATTATGTCTGGAATTGAAACTGCTGATGCCCAATTCAAATGGACTGCAACTGAATTTGTTGGTGATTCTAACAACTTGTTTTGAAATAATTATGTGTTATTGCTCACCAACTTTGTATCTTCATTCACTGTGCATTTTTATTTTAAAAACGTGCCGTACTCTAACAAGTAATCCAGTTGTAGAATCTAGTTGACATTAAAACAAATTCTGTCTTATTTATTTGTGACTTTTTCTGCATAAAGCTTTTCATTGCCAAAAGTATTTGATGTTTTAATATGAAAAATAACATTCAAGGTTGGAATGTTATTTTTAATTATTATAGTATAATATGTAATCTCTCAAATGCTTTAACAATTTCAAAGTCATGAGCAAGAAAGATTACTCAGGCTTATGTTAAGAGGATCTAATTATATTTAACTCTAATCTACTAGTGTTGAAAAAACGAATGAACTGATTTGTTTATCAGAAGAGTTGGTGCCTGATCCTTCAACTATTTTTGTACTGATTTTGGCAGAAATGTTTAAGGGCTTTCAAGGACATACTGATGTAACTTTTCTGCACCTTGTTGATTTTGCATATCTTAACGAATTGCTCAAAGTTATAAAGGGAGCATATGAGAATATATTTATTCACATGTGTTTAAGACAAATAGACTGTTATTATGCTGATTTCAGGAATGTATTTTATACATAAGCAGTCTGGTGGTGCAACATATATAATTATTGTTTTTAAATTTATCAGCATATGCCATTATGTTGCTAACAGAGCTGTTCCAGACTTTCATGTAAATATAGGATAAGGGTCAAAATGGATTTAAGCATTTAAATATTTTGCAATCCTATTTGTTATAGCTTTTGTTTAGAAGTTCTGTCATGGCTCATGCAATCATAAGTGGGGCTCTTTTGAAAGAAGCTGGATCTAGAGTGTGTGACGCTGGAACCAAATCATGGTGCCATTCTAGGATCAAGGGTGTTAGGAATTAAGGGTCTGAGTGTTGACTGCCCTAAGCAGCCTAGGCGAGATTAAGGGGATTGAAAGAGCTGTGATCACCTTCTGCTTGCTTTGCTACCTTCTGCCTGCCATGAGCTGTTTCTCCTCTGTGACGTCCCAATGCCAGGACACCCTACCTTGGAACCAGCTACTTAGGAACTGAAGTCTCTGGAAACTGTTAGCCAAATAAACCCTTTCGCCTTTAACTCTGAGGGTTGGGTATCTTTCTCTGTAGACTCTGTAGACCCTGCACTAAATCTTAAAAAATATATATTTATTAGTTATCAAATTTTATTTTTATTACTAGTGTCTGATGTAATACTTTTATTGCATGTATTCTGAATTAATAAATTAGCCAAAGAAGTAAGATAAGCAAACAAATTGCAGATTGGATGCTGTTCAAAGCTTGAGGGACCTGGAACCTATAAATGCTGTGTAGAAGGCATAGAGCAGAATGGCAGCCAGGATGCTGTGCTCTCTTCTCAGATTCATGACTGACTTCTGGACATTCACTGCTGCTCCTTATGTGACTTTTCTCTTATAGAAATGGCATGAGATGTTGCCTCAAAAACTTTAAAAATTAAGGGCTGGCCAAATAGTTCAGCAGATTAAAGCAACTGCAAGCAAGCACAGGGGCCAGGGGTTCAATCCCTGGGCTTGCTGTGCTGGTCTTACACCTGAGGTGAGCTGAGACGACAACTGAGACTGGGTGTAGAGGTGCATGCCTGTAATCCCAGCTCTTGGGAGGCTGCAAACAGGTGGATCCCTACAAGTATGGTCTAGTAGTGAGACCCTGAACACCCTGTAGACCTATAGACCCTTCTGAACACCCTGTAGACCTATAGACCCTTGCCTAAAATGCAAAAAAAAAAAAAAAAAAAAAAAAAAGAACCTTAAGAAATTAATATAAACAATTTAATTTAGTTAATTTTACATCTTGGGGAGAAGGATGTATAATTTTAAATAAAAAAATATTCAATACCCAAGTCACTGTAGGCGGAAGTAAGAGTGATATACTTCTGTCTGTAGAGACAACGCCGGCTACAGTGGGGGCTACAGAGCCACCTTGGTCGTGGTAACACACAGGTCACAGAGAAGCCTGCCACAAAGTCCACAGCATTGATACACCAAGAATGAGTCATGAAATCATATTTATGATGAACCTCAGTTCCCCACTTGTTAGGGATGCCCACATTAACTTTACAACAAGTTACTGATAGCACTGAAGCACTGGTTTTGGAGAATATAGGTAATGTTAGAAGTGCTGTGAAATGTGTTTTGATTTTATATTTCTTCCAGCTACATTTCTAGTGTCTGTCAACAGCAGAGCCTTCACTTGTAATTTCTTCCCTTAAATATCTGCATTTGAAGATATCTTCTCTATCAGATAAAATTAACCAGCAGTCACTTTTTTATTAAATGAATTCTGTTGGTGGCTTCACATAGCTTACACACTGTTCTAGGCACTAAAGATACTGTCTTGAGTGTAAAAATATTTTCTGTCTCATAATAATGAAAGACATAAGCAAATCTCCAACAACCAAGGTTATTAAATTATCATGGTATTACTCCATCAAAAGGAAAATATTTCAGTGATTGACTTTACTGATTTTGCTTATATAATTTATGTTTCTAAACTTAGAAAATAGGCTAAGTCCTTTATTATGAAATCAAGGCCCTAAGGATATAGCAATCACCCTATAGTTTAAAACCCTACTGATTTTAAGTGGTAAGACATTTATCAAATGTTTATCTTGATTTGTACTATGCACTAAATGATTCACCATGTATTGCTGTTTTACTGAGTGCTCTGAGGATTAAGATAAAGCAAAGCCCTTATGATCCTAACATTTTTTATTGCTTTTAATAAGAAATAACAATGTGACAGTTTCAAAACACATTAGTATTACATTTTCAATATTGGATATAACGCATATTGATGTCTTTCTGTTAGTTTTCCAGAGCACAGTGTGTAGATGTTATAATTTTTCTAATCATTATTGGTACAAAATTTTTTTTTCTCATTGAACTGAGACAGTAGTTGTATACATAATCCAATGTTCGATAACCACAGTAGGTTATTGGTAAACCTGACAATGTTGAAAGCTGTTGATTTGAGCCTTTTACAGCTCAGCATTCTGCCTTGTGGTTAAACTTTTCTGCTGGGCAATTAAGGGCAAGTTGAAGCAGATCTGTATAGCAAAACACGTAATGTTTTGCTGTATGAATGTAACTTTCGTATCTCCCAAAGTCAATAAAATCCCCAGCATTTACTTTGGAACCACATACAGTGCTTTGTAGAACTGTTGTCGGTGTCAACCATCTGGATGAGTCACGGCTATTGCTTGAACAGTTTGCTTTCTGTGAAAGCCTGAGAGAATGTTTTCTCTCTAGGTGACTCTCCTTAGGCACACTATATATCTTCAATCCCTTTCTTCTGTAGCCCCATAATCTTCTTGAACAGAAAATTTGGGAAACCACTAAGTTACAGGATGTTACAGCACAGCTTCTGTTCTATCCTGAGTCCTCACTCGCCTTGAAGGGCTAGGACCAAAATATTGGCTATCCCTGTAGCCCTTCTTTTTCTCTAATTTTTGGTCTGTAAACTTATATTCTTAACCCTCCAGAATAAAAGCTTAGTGATACCATTACTATATAACACAGGTACTTGAGTTTAACATCATCGTCTTTCTGAGTATCAGACTTTAAAATTTTAATATGTACTCATGTGTATATTTTCTCTTTCTGTTTTTCATTGTATCTGGATTTTTCAATATGATTTCTATTTCACATAGTTTTTAACAAAGTTTACATGAGGATTATGTGCATATTATTATCTTAGTGTTAGAATCTCAAAACAAATGTGTATGTGTTTGTGTGCTTGTGTGTGTGCGTATTATGAATATTTGATAAAACCATATGTCTCTTTGGGACAATACTCAGATTAGTGCTGTGTATTTAAGCCCTTCTGACTGAGATTATGCCATTGTTCTATAAAATTTGTCATAAAATGTTAATATTATTTTAAAAATTTATGTTTTCAAGATAATATATTCTGTCTTCTTTCAAAGAATTTTTGAATTATCTCTCTTTGTTTTTATTTCTTCTGTTCTTGTATTCAGCCTTCTTACTATTATACTACTCTAATTCCAATGGACCTCTTTCCCATGTATTTATCTAAGTAGTATGGAGATAGATCTTTGGAACTTATATTCCACAACAAATGCTCTTTTGTGGTCTGATAATGTGATGTCCTTTCCGTATTAGCTGTGGCTATAACCATGTGGCCAGCTTTAACTAATGTGACAGTCACTATTATCAGGCATTAATTAACTGTCTTTTAATACTCTTCTTGGGTCCCAGTTGCTATGAGGATAGCCATGAAACCCTGTGGCATTGTCATCTCCCAAAAGTTTCACCATACCATGGGAATTAGGATTTTGAAGCATGAACTTTGGGGTTACTCACATCACACTAATAGGACCTTTAATTCTAGCATATTTCTTGGACATATGTAAAGTGAGAATCTGCTCAAGAGAATTAGAATTGATGACTTCACCTTTGGCTAGGCAAAACCTTTATGGAATTCTGTTGCAGCAAGATTCAAGTCGACCTACCTTTGATGTTTTCTCTATGTGCTTCAAGCATTCCCACAGTGTCCTGTTCATCATCATCTTGAGTTTTTATTAGTTTTACAGTTCCTGAAAAACAATGTCTTGTATATCTACTCCCATGTTGGCATTTCTTTCTCAAGAGAGAGTATGTAGCATGTGTACTGGGCTTAAAAAATTGGTTTTGAACACCTGGAATAGGAATGGATATGAGCTCACAGAAACAATTTACGAAGAGTTTTGAAAGGGAAAATTTATGGCTCACATGTGAAATAAAATTTTGCAAGAGCATGATAAAAAAGAAAGATTAAAGAAGTATTACAAGGAATTTGGCTATGGTTTTAAAAGCAAGACAAGGGAGTTGGGATGTTGGGATACACAAAAGGTGGCACACATGTCAGATGAAAGAACAAAATGATCTGAACTGTTTTTCAGGTAAAGTGACCTGCACTGGTCCAGATTAGAGAGATGTCAGGGGCAGAGTACAAGTAAGAAGAGTGTTGGAGCACCCTCATGATTCCAGGGTGGAATTAAGCCACAGACTGACTGTGTAGGCCAGCAGGAGGATTGGCACAGGTTTGGCATGAGAAATAACGAAGGCAAAGGTAACTGCCTCATACTTCATAATGTTTTCTGGTTTAAAACTAGCTTCAGGCATTCATTTGATTTTGTTTCCCTAAGTTTAGAGAGTTATTTTTGTCATTAAAGAAAAGAAACAAAAGTCCAGAGGTTCAAATGATGTGATACAGCAGATTCTGTAGCTAGCAAAGGTAAGACTTGGTACCAAATCTTCTAATTTCGGGTCCAGAATGGTGTATGACAATAAACATTTTAAATATATAAAATCATAGGAAATCATTTGATGAGCTAGTGGGCGAGCTAAAATTTATTGGAGTAACTATAGGGGTGTCTTTTGGACTCATACCTAAGAAAAGCTAGAGGGAACTATGGGGTTGATGGGAGCATTTATGGGGGGGGAGATTAAAGAGAAAAGAGCACCCAGAGAAGTCTCTTGGAAGTGTAAGTTACAAAGGTGGGCTCTGAAACAAATGCTAATTAAATATCTATGGAATAAATAGAAACAATAAATGTTCACTTAAATATTTACAGGTTACCTACCGTTTGACTAGTCTCGGGATAAACAGTAAAAGTAAAAACAATCTCTTCCTTCAAAAATTTCACATTATGGAGATGTTAAACGAAGATTAGTAACATGCTTGAATGAAAGGGCTGATTTGCATATTGAGTACTTCTGATCACATACCTGTATTTGGTCAGAAGAAGAGAGATATGATTTAATATCACTATGAAATAAAATTGTATTTTTTATTTTTGCTACTCTGTCAGATTTACAGACATAAAAAAAAACAATGTCATATTCTTGATTGAAAGTACCTTGGTGAGTATATTCGTCAGTTTTCTTCTGGTAGACAAAACAGCCAGCATTTGCCACTTACAGGAGGAATGGTTTAATCTGCCTTTAGATTTCAATGAGTTGAAGCCATAATTGGCTGACATCATGGTGGAAGGGCACGGTGCTCCAGAGCCACTCACTGCCTGGTGACATGGGAGAAAAGTAGGAAGCAAAGCATGAAATCCAGGACGCAGACCTCAGGGGTAGTATCCTTGAACCCTCGGCATCAGAGGTGTGCTTAGCAACCTTCTACACGGTTTGCAAGCTGATCAGATTGACCATCTGCCTTAACAATCATGTTTTACTCCCTGTTAATTAGATACATAAATATATTTTATATCTCTAACAGATATGATTATCATGTGTACATACACCCAAAAGTGCAATAATCTTTCCCAAAGTCCTCACAATTGCAATATTATTAAAAAATCTGACTCAAAGTCTTTGTTAAGACTCAAGACATATTCCTAGTTGTGAACTTTTATAAAATTCATAAACCAAGTTACTAAATTACAAGATACAGTGAGTCGCACCTATAGCTTTGCAGGCTGCATTCCACATGCATTCTCTCTTGTTTTGGCTTCCTTTGTTGCTTGTGGCTTCCAAGCCTGGATATTTCATGTTTCTGACATCGCTGACTTCCTGAGATCTCCACTATAACCTCAACTTCATTACCATAGCTTTATTACCCCATCTCTTGGGTAAAATTACCTGGCCCTGCAGGAATTCCTTTGAAGTCAGAGTGGATACCTTTATGACCTCACAAATTTAGCATTCTGCGTGCCTGAAGATCCAACATCATAGGATAGCACCAAGATTTTCTAACACTGTGAGAAGTAGCCAGGCCTTCTTGAATCATGACTGAAGAGTCCTGAGAGCCTACATTGTGTGATCAAAATATATGGTAAACCCAATATAGTGCAATAGTCTATAATAGTAGTGGATTATCAGCAGAACTGGCAATTGTCTGAGTTGTTGGCTAGAGCATTTTACAGCTCAGCATACTAATATGACATTAGTTTTTATACCTCATGGTCATACTTTTCTGCTGGATGGTTAAGACCTAGTTAAAACAAGATCTGTGTAACTGAAAATGTAACTTTTGTATGTGACGAGGTCAGTCAAATTCCCTCAAGATGTACCCTGAAACCATATAGAGGACCTTGTAGATCCTTGTAGATCATTTGTCAGTGTCATCCATCTAAATGAGTCATGACGATTGCTTGACCAATTTTAACTCTGTGAAAATTGAGAATTCTCTTGAGAGAATTTTTTCTATCTAGGTAATGTTGCTATCCTCTGTCCAATATAAATTGTTTCTCCTCTGTACTGGCCCTCTGCCAAGATACCCTCCCCTACAGCCTGAAAACTATGAACTGAAGCTTCTATAGACTGTGAGCTATAATAAACCCTTCTTCCATAAAAAATATGGTTAATAATATAAGGGATTATTAGTTAAAAATTATTGCATTAGAAGTCACATGGCAATTAAGCCTTCCTCAAAAATACCTTATCTTCCTTGCTTGAAACATAATTATTTCATCATTCCTGCCACTTTCCAAAGTTTCCTTTGTAAGTATTCTCATGTCTCTCCTAGGTGTAATCCACAATATAATGAAACAAAAATGTAGGCATTGCTAGATATGGCACTGTGCAACTTCTGTGTCTTCCCCAAAGCTAAAATGTCCACTAAAGCAAATGTATTTGAGTTATTTAAAGACATCAGGACAGCCAGTGCAACCCAGCTAAAGGCATTCATGAGTGAGGGCTCTAGAAATGCTTCAGAAAGTTGCAGTAATAACGAAATATGTGTGTTCAAAGGAAGGGGGAATATTTTGAGGTGGTGTTTTAGGTACTATTCTCTCGTTGCTGGGACAAATATCCATACCCGACAAACACGCTTAGCGGAGGAAAGTTTTATTTAGCTCACAGTTCCTGGAAGTTTCAAGATGCTGCCCCCCTGCTATAGGGACTAGAAGAGGGGCTGGGGCGCTGCCATGTCCAGGATGCTCTGCTCCGTGCCTCCGCAAGAAACCGTCGCCTGGTGGGGGGAGCACTCTAACAGGGCATGCTATCAGTTTAATGGTTAGCGCCTCTCTTGGCCATGCCTCCTCAAGCCCCACCCCTCAAGCTGCACGTTTGACAGCCCCATGATTTACACGAGGCTTTGGGGGGTCAACTAGATACAAACCACAACAGGTGGATTAATGGCAATGTGTGTTTTTCTGTAATACACTTTTAAATTTACACATTCATACATACCTTGTAGATAGATGGCTGGGCATGATGGAATGTATCTTGAGCTGCCCATTCTCCAGTATACTCTTTCTGAGCAGTGTTCTCACGGGTTCCCTTCTTAAAGGGAAGGTTTGCACTATCTGCATTCAGAGGTCTGCAGTGGGTAGGGCCTCAGTCATTCCTGAAATGCCCTTCAGGCATCTTTTATTTCAGTTAAAAACATGTTCTCTTCTCAATTGGGCTAATCTTTTTATCTTCAGTGGTCTTGCCTTCTTTTGCTCCAACTTGAATGGTGTCCCTTTCTGGCCAAAGTATAAGTTTTTCAAAACTTTCCCTCTTCTTTTGGCTCTGAATGCTCACAAATAATTCTGGCTAAGCACAACCAGCAGTACCCATGGCACAGCCTGAATGTTAGACTGCTTTAAAATTTTCTCCATCAAAAACTTAGTCTGTCACATTTAAATTAGTCAAATAAGTCTTAGCATAAAAATAAATATGGGCAAAAAATAAAGTATTTATTTGTTATAGCCTATATAAAGACTGTAGTCCGTAGCCTGTGGTCCAATAAGCCATTATTTTTCTAACCTCTATAAACTAGTTGCAAAGAATTCTGAACCATATAATAAAAAACATAGTCATGGGAGCAACCCTACTTCTTTGGTACTAATTTCATATGGTGGTCAGCTTTCTGACTGCAGCACAAAATGTGCAATGCCCGTAACTTAGCAGAGGTGAGGTTTAATTTGGCTCATGGTTTCAGGGGACTGCATCCGTTGCTGGCTGGCTCCAAGCAGGAGCAGCATGGTGGAGGATGTGGATGTGGAGCAAACTGCTTAGTTTATTACAGCCTGGAAGCAGAACAGCAGGGTGAGGGGCCAGGTGTGGATATAGTCACTTAGGTTACAGCTCCACAACCCACACAGACATCCGGAGGTGTGCTCAAGTAATGCTCAGAAGTGTGTTTTGCTATTACTCTAAGAAACAGCCACTTAAGTTATGTTTACAATCCAGTTTATTCTCATAGTGAATTGATTCACAGACCTTAGTGTAGATGCTCTTGTAAGTAAGTGCAGCTGTATGGAGTTGGTAAAAAATATATTTATCTTAATTATCTATTCTTATCTTGAAATTCTGTACCACTTTTATTATTTTATGTTGCTTTGGTTTTCTTTTTTATTGTTATTTTTCTTTCTAAAATAAAAAATTAAAGAAAGAAAAAATATATATTTATCTCTTAGAACATTCACATTAGTGTCATTTCTGTAACTGAGACCTGTTTATCCAAAGCAGTGTCTTCCCCCCGGCCCACCTCCCGCTTACAGGAGAATGAAGGCTGTGTTTGGGTTATGTCTCTTGCTCTCACCACTTTCCATTATACCCAGACATTGTGAAACACAGCCAGTGATCAACAAAAGCACCGAAGTCGTCTTCGTGATTGTCTTTATTTTTAATAAGTGATTTAGATTTATAAAATTATGTGGTTGTTCTCTCTTCTTTAATGAAAAATATGTGAAGTTTCTGCTGTATTTTTAAGTTCCTATAAATAAAATGAGAAAATATATTCTTTCTAAATACTTCATATTTATATTTTTCGATATAAAGTGTGTATATTTGTGTACTACACTCTTGCACCAGGCCTCTATAGCCTTATTTCACAATAAAGCTAAATTTGTACTCACCATTTTTAAGTTAAAATCACTCACTCCCATGTATGCACGTGCACAGTCTATGTACTAATTTCAAATTATGACTTTAAGTAGTAAAATACCCTAAAAACCTTAACTGCAAGCACATTAACAGGAACTAGTCTAATACTGGGAACCTGCCCACTGAATAATGCCTCTCCAGAGAGACTTGCTGACTATACACCTGCTTCCATAAAGGAAGGCAGAACCTAGGGTTCATTTCATCACTTCAGCTTTAAAGCTGCTTGGTTTCCTCACTCTTCCTGATGTGATATATTGCTCAGATGAGTGACAAGTTTATCCATGGAATAATAAAACATGTTCAGATAGTCTTTTCAGCAGTGTTTTTGCTGATGTATTAATTCACCTCCTCTCCCATGCTCCTATTACTGTGATGTTTAACCAGATTTTATGAGAGGGCTCACTGGAGTGAAGATAAGCCAATGAATCGTTTAATATGAGCTAATGAAAACCAGATATAAAAGGCTTTAGAAACTGTTTGGAAGCTCTAATTGTCAAGCAGATGTAAATTCTGAGCACTGCTCAGTAAAAGAAAAGACTGTAATGGAGAAGTCGGAATTACTCTGTGATAATAGTTTAATGATGTAGTTATGTAAACACTGATGTCCTGCGTGATGCTATTGACATGGGAATGAGAGAGGATTTCTCTTAGGTGAGAGATGCACTTTGCACTTGGATACACAGAGTGCTTTGTTTTTCTTTACAATCACTTCAGAGAAGTAATTACTAACATGTCATAGCTATTTATAGAAATACCATATAAGAATGTTTATAATAATTTAAACTAAAAAACCAAAATATTCAAAAACTTATTGTCTATGTTGTCCCTGTGATAAATTAATGGATTTGCCCTGTGATGATTTTCTATCACAAAGCATGAAGACAGCCTATAACCAAGACAGCTCACAGGTTTTGCTGGATGCTAAAAAGAAATTCTAGTGCATCGCAGGCAAAGATTCATTTCTGAATAAGAAAAAAAGAATGAAAAGGATTAATGGAAAATAACCTCTTTGGGGGAAAATTGAAATGTATAGGTGTAGATTACTTAATATGGGGTAAATTAGGAGATTACATTCTTATAAACCATTGTAAATTGAAAACATCCCATGCCAAGGCTGCATTTATCCCATCAATCTTGCTAGACAGCACAGCGTAACCTACATTAAACATGCTCAGAACACTTTAATTAGCCTCTAGTTGCGTAAATCACCTCACACAAAGCCTGTTTTGCACTACAGTGTTGAATATTTCTTGTATTCACACAAAGGGAGCTTTGTAGAGATGAGAGGATGAGAGAATATGAAGCTTGATGTTGCAAACCTGGAAGACCACAATGCAGATTCCAAGGACAGTGTCTGCTGTGACTGTGTACTACTCTTACCTCATCCTAAATTTGAAGGTTCACAGGTGGAGACTTCTACCTCAGAGAGGTTCTGCAGTTTTCATGGTACTACTTTAACATTGACTGTCCTAGTGTCAAAATGTACATGACAATATAGGCCTTATTCTTGGAATATGTACACTGAACCAAGACTCAAGCGTCATGATGCCTGTAAAGTGTCACATAGCAAAAATAAAGCTGTACAGCACATATGACAGGATGATTACAGTTTGGTGGACAATATATGTGCTAATTTCAGTACATTTTCAACTTCTCTGGAGATTTAGCATTTTCAAAATAAAAAGTGGCAAACTAGATTTGTATATGGCCTTGTTTTAACCAGAGACAAATATATTTTCATGTTTGCTAAAGAGATATATATTCTACCTAAAGAAGTAAGACCTCCTTTCAACCAAAGTTATTAAAGTCTGGTTTAATGTCAATTTTTTTGCTCCATATAATTAATTGTAGAGAATTATAATTAGTTGTTTTATTATAGATGAAATATTTCAGTTAAATATGCACACCTATAATCCCAGAATGCAGGAGGCTGAGCAATGAGGATTGTAGTGAGTTTGAAGCCAGCCTGGGCTACATTGTGAGGTCCTATCTCACAAACAAACCAAACCAAACCAAACCAAAACAAAACAAACCAAACCAAACCAAACCAAACTAACAAGTATATAAATATATATATTTCAGAGCAATTTGCTGCAACTGTGAATTTTATATCAAGAAAACTTTATCTTAGCACATTTTACAGAACACTATAATATAAAAGTTCTCAAAAATGCATTCACGGCCCAGGGAGATATCTCTGTGGCACAAGTGCCTGCCTGGCAAGTACAAGGTCGTGAGTTTGAACCCTGGTCCTACCAAAAAAAAAAAAAAAAAAAATGCATTCACATGCTTTTTTGCTACATAAACACTTAAACAGCTTTGGAAAATGAAGAATTCAGTTATTTGGTTCAATGCCATTTGTTTGGCTCATTCTAAGTATTCGATCTCCTTTATTGTTACAAATTGCAAATAGATATATTAAAATAGATATTGGTCAAAATCATGCAGAAAATGGTGATAATCCTGTACATTTTTATATAAAATGCTCTTTTTTTTTTTTTTTTTTTTTTTTGTCTTTTTGAGACAGGGTCTCGCTATGCAGTTCAGGCTAGGCTTGAGCTCACTTTTGTAGCCCAAGCTGGTCTCGAACTCGCACCGATCCTCCTGCCTCAGCCTCCCGAGTGCTGGGATTACAGGCGTGAGCCACCACGCCCGGCTCAAAATGCTCTTTTCTCATCAAGTTTTAGCCATTAAACTACATGGATTTTCTTTTAATGTTTATGTTCTCAACATGTAAAAGCATTTAATGCTCATACATGAAGCATTAAAAAAACCCTTCCAGCTGCTTCTCATTATTGTGCCATGCTTCAGTATGAAAGCAGCTACTCGATGAGCATGATAAGATGTTCATGCCTGGCTATCCTAGTGGTCATGCAATGTAGCCCAGGAGAATTCCGTGCTGTGTGGTGGTGTGATGGTTCGTGTATCCCCAAAGCTTCCATTTTGAAATTTCAATCTTCCGGGTGATATTAGGTGAGAGCAACATTAGGTTGTGGTTAGATCATCAGGGGAGACACTTTAAGACTGGGATTAGTGATCTCACAAAAGAGACACATGGGCGTTAGAGAGCTAGGCCCTGCCTTTCTGCCACAGGTGAATGGGAAGAAGATGCCTTCCACGGAGTGCAGAAGTTGGGCCCTCCACACTACATGAGCTACCCAACCTCTTGGACTGTGGGAGAGGAACTTCAGTCCTTGGTAGTACTTGATTAGAGCAGCCAAGGTAGCCAGTACATTACAAATTCTACCTTTAGATCAAATGAGGAATTACTTATTGTTATATATTCTGAAAAGAGATTTGATTAAATTCAAAAAACATCTCTTTAAAATTCTAATCAGTGTCATAAAAGTTAAACCCAGAAAATGGAACCTATGCTGTTATAAAAATTATTTATTTAAAAAAAAAAAAAAAAAAAAGCCCTTTGCGTAGGATTTAACAGTTAAGTTTTAAAGGAATTTCCAATAAAATCAAAGGCATAATAATCAGGACAACATTTATTTTTCAATCATGACCTTCTTTAGTCACATTTTGTAAGATGCAATTAGACTTAAAATAGAAACTAAAGCACTTAAATTAGAAGCAAGGAGGAAAATATTATAGCCTATTTCAAATATATTTACAAAATAAAAGCTATTTAACTGAAAACAGGCATAGAAGAAAAAGTCAGTGAAATATTTACATCACCCATTATAAATGATAGCTTTCTTATTAAAAATTCAATCATTTAGACAATAGAGAGTAAAACAATTTTATTCATAATAACATAAAATGCAAACACTGATTATTAAATTTAACAGAAAATATGTAGAATACATGTGAAGAAAATTAGAAAATTTTATATGAATATGTGAAGATGTAAAAAAATCCCAATTTGCAGTACTTGGAAATAGTTCACTCAATTACTTTATTGGAGCTTTGAGAACTTGACCACCACTGCCTTTCCCACTCAGCTCTGGTCTGGCAATAGTCACAACGATCAGTATGTGGATTTCACAGAACTTGGCTGGGCTTTGAGTGAAAGTCAAAAGGGTCATATACAAAACTTTCTTGTCCCTCATGGAAAAAAGACTGTGAAAATCAGGCCTATTAGCTCAGGTCACTATTTCTCAGCACCTTGGATCAAGAGAAGCCATAGACTCAATTTTTGTGTCACCTAAAATTCCTTAATGAATCTTTAACCTCTAGAGGGTCTATTTTGGACATGGGGCCTCTTGGGAGGAAATTAAGTGTAAATTAGGACCAAAGTGCAGGGCCTTCTCCTGACAGGAGGCACCAAAGTGTTTCCTTTCTCAGTCCAAATGCATGACTAGGTGAGATCACAGCAAGACTAGGTCACCTGCAACCCAGGAGAAAATGCCACTTGGCCACTGCCATGTTTTTCTTGCAGCTCCTGAGCTATAAGGAATCAATTTTTGCTGCCCAGCCCACCCACTCTGTGGTGCTCTGTCATGGAGCCCTGACCTCACCAGCAGAAGGGAGAGAAAAAAGGGGCACAACTGCCCTCCCAGTGCTGCTTGATAAATGGCCTACATTCACTTCAAGACCAAGTCAGGAGCAGTTGCCACCACAGTACTCTTGGAAGGGTGAGTCCTTCTCTCTGTCACATCCTGGCACTGTCCTGTGAGCTCCTCTAGGGTTTGTCCATCATCCATTCTCCCCTTTCTATGGATCTTTACCATCAGAATTCCAACCCTCTACTATACCCAGTACTATCGACCATTTTCTTTCACCCAGATATTTTGCGAGAGCTTCCTGTGGAAACTGTCAATTAAAGTGGAATCCTTCATGTGATCCCTAACCAAGAAATGATGACAGTGATGTAAGGAGTCTATGAAGATGTCTTGTGTGTAGGCCTGCTAATAAGCACTGTCATAAAAAAATCACTAGAATGAGGACCCCAAGTAAAGGCCACTCAGCCTTAATACAGTAACTACTTGCCAAGTGTGTATTGGCTCCACCCTTGCCACTGACCTGGGAACTTCCCCAGTTTAAGCCTTGGTGTCCAGTGATGGTTTTAAATTATTGATGTGATCCTCTTCAGCTTGCCTTTGAAAATTTCCCCTTTACCTCCACAATCCTGCCCTTTTTGGTGCTAGGGTCTGATTTCCTGTGAGACAGTTTTTCCACAGTTTTTGGTGTGTGCAGCTTCAGAACAGTTGGGGAGTGTGTGAGTGACCTGGATCCTCCACACGCCTGGCCCACAGCAGCACCCAGTCCCCCTGAGCCTAGGGGGCTGCAGCTGTGTAAGGCACAGACGCGCTGGAGGGCTGTGCACTGGTTTAGCCAGGCTCCCCGCCCTCACCCCTGGCTGTGTCCTGTGTCTAGTCTACGCAGGAACCACTGTGCCCAGCTTATTGTCATGTGACTGTCGCTGCCTTCTAGAAGATTCTTCCCACACTTACTTTAACTACTGGGGTCCTTTAATCTTTCTTTGCAATTTATCAAAGCAAAATCAGATCCTGTTATTCAACTGGAGTCCTCTCCTAATTAGTTCTGATCTATTCCAGGGTGAAATTAAAGTTATATTACAGTCTATGACACATAGCAGTTGTGCTCCTGCAAGTCCCATGGCTTGATATCCTCTCATTCTCCCTCCTTCTCACATGTCGTCATTCTTTATTTTAGTACTGCTCTGGTCATACCAGGAATGCTTTCATTTCAGCATTTTGCAATTCACATTTTCTCGCCTGACAGATTCTTAGCAAGGCACCAATGACTCATTTCCTTTTTTTTCTAACCGTTACTTAAACATCACTTTTCCTCATGAGCTAGCTTTTAGATCCTGTTATATGTTGACCTCTTCAAAAAGAGTTATATGTTGAGTCTCTTAGAAAACAAAAGAAAGAAAGAAAAAGGAAAAGGAAGTCCTAATCCCCAATATATCAGAATGTGGCTTTATCCGAAACAGGTTTTCTTCAGTTGAAGATGATTGAAATGAGCTCATAGTGGAGCAGGGTGAGCAGTCCTCTTACAAGAAGGTGACCAGTGAGAACAGATACCTGAAGAGAACAGTGCATAACCGTGGAGGGAAAACTGGAGCCATGCTCCTGAAAACCAGGGAATGTGAAGCTCCTCCCAGGACCTGGATCTCAAACTTTGGCCTGAAGAAATGTAACACAGTACATTTCATAATTTTTTTTTTTTTTTTCAGAACTAGGAATTGAACTCAGGCCCTTGTGCTTACCAGGCAAAAGCTTATTCTACTAAGCTATGTCCCTAGCCCTGTATTTTATAATCTTAAACCACATAATTCAGGATATTTTTGCTGTGGTATCCTTAAGAAACAGATACATCTACCCCAACCAAAATACAGTTACTGAGCTTTTCCCTCCTGCTTCCTTGTTTGATTTTTCTTCTCAGCTTTGACATTGCTTGTGCTACCATGTTGTATTTATCTGTTTTTTTCTCTAACTTCCACCCACTCTAAATGCTAGCAACAGGAGGCTGAGTTTTTGCTTTGTTTTGATTTCTTCATTACTAGATCAACATTGAAAGGCAGTCTTTAATGAGGTATGTGTACTCAGAGCACATTTGTTGACTGAAAGAATGAGGAGAGGAGAGAGTAAGGAAATGAGTCCAGGAACTGCTTCCCTCCCCAGGGGAGAAGAGGGAGTGTTTCAAAATGACTCGAGTGTTTTGGAAAACTGCTTTCCTTACTGCTTAAAACACTCTTAAGTGGGAAGGAGTGGTTCCTCTTATAAAACACTACACAGAAGTTAAATGTAATTTTTGAAGACTTTCCATAACGTGAGGAAATTTTAATGTTTTCTAAAATCAGGTAGCTAATCATAGGTGTATAGAAGAGGCATTTTTCATAAGCAATAGCCTAGCAAGAAATATTCTGAGTTTCTGATGTTTTTGTTTGATGTTTTCTTGTCTTCATTTTATTAAAGTCTTACTATTTCTGGAGCTGAGGCCATTATGTAATATGGAAAAGATCTATTTAACAGAAACAAAATTTATGGACTGTAGTATTTATAAAAGTTACTTTCCAGTTCTAAATGCTATTGACATCAACACAATTTAGATCTAATAAAATAAAATGTTTTAATATACCCAAATGTTCATTTATTTTCCCTATAGCATTTCTCACTGTCTTTAGGCATTTATATTTATTTGCTTTTGGTGTGCAGTGTGATAATTTGAAGTATGTACACATTATACAGTGATTACTACAATCAAACTAATAAATATATTCCTCATTTCATATAGTTAGCTTTTCTTATGTGGTGACATAGCAGATCTCTTTTAATAAGTTTCCAGTATATGATACATTATTGTTATTAACAGTCATGGCTCTGTGCATTAGCACCCTTCTACCCCAAACATCTCCTTTTACCCATCCCAACCACTGACAACCACTCTTACCCTCAGTTTTTCTGATTTTGACTTTCATTGATTTCATGTATAAATAAGCTTGTTCTGTACTTGTCTCTATGTGTCTAGCTTATCTTACTTACCAAATTGCCCTCGTGGCTTATCCATGTTCCTACCAATGAAGAAATGTCCTTCTTTATTAGACCTGAATTGTTTTCTACCACTTGAATATACTACATCTTCTCCAGTTGCTCACCCATAGATGGACACTGAGGGTGCTTCTGGGTCTCGCTGTTAGCAATACTCCTGCAACAAACATGGAAGTGCAGGCATCTCTTATGGCTAGTGATGTCATTTTCTTGGCATAGTGTGTAATCAGGAATAGAACTGCTGGATCATGTGGTGTCTTATTTGTTAAAACTTTTGAGGACCCTGTGTACTATTTTCTATGTCTGTAACAGCTTAGTCTCAAAGCAACAGAGCTGCATTTTCCCCACCCTCCCAAACGTATGATATTATTTGACTTTTTGATAAAAGTCATGTTAACAGATGTGAGACATGAGGGCATTGTATCATTTCAGAATCGATTTGCATTTTCCAATATTTAGAGAATTGACCATCTGCAGATACCTGTTTGCCATTTGGATGTCTTCTCCAGAAGAATCTTTGCTCATTTTTTAATTCATAGAAATTGCCATAAATAGTTGATCAAAAACTAAAGTGAATATTTAAATTTTAGTTGATCAAAAACTAAAGATTAGAAACAAAACTAAGTACTTAAATTCTAAAAACATATCATAATAAAAGGCACATGGCCATTAATTTTAACAATTTTATCTCTTGCTTTGAACACATTCCATGGCTCTTAGCTAAATGTCCTTCACTATAGTAAGTTTTAAAGTTTTCAGCACTCACTGTATGGTTTGATCTTCCTAGGCATATGGTAGAATGAAGCAGCCAGAGTTGCCACCGACTCTTGCCAGTCCAGCCTGGTGAGCAGCAGCTGAACGGTCAGCCTCATAGCCTCGCTGCTTTCACTCCTTCACGTCTGATCAGGAATGACAGAATTGGAATCTTCTTGTTGAATCAGCTAAAACTTATGCAAGGTTCTTAAATTCATGAGCCCAATCCTAGCTACCAAAAAAGAAAAAAAAACACACTAAATTTTGTCTCTAACACCTTATTAAAGTTTTGTGCATGCGATTGTAATTGGTAGAACCTAAATTACTTACATTAAAATTCTTAACCAAATGGAGACAGAGAAATGTAGTTTTAATTCTATTTTTATACGCTAACAGGTAGTTGGATACATTATGATTACCTTTTGATGAAAACTAAACTTGTACATGGGGCTGTTTACTATATTCCCATTATTAAGATACATTCAGGATGAACAGGGAATTTAGAACATCAATGCTGAAGAAAAAATATGGTAAATATAGCCATTTCCTTTAAGAATTGAAAAATATAGTTTCAACTTCTGGGTACATAAAAGTAAAGACTTTTTTTTTTTTTTTTTGCAAAATGAAAGAAGTAAAACAATTACCAGGGACTATGCAGGAGTAGGTTTTTTTTTTTTTTTTTTTTAATGC
Organism: Myocastor coypus; assembly: GCA_004027025.1. Taxonomy (NCBI): domain Eukaryota; kingdom Metazoa; phylum Chordata; class Mammalia; order Rodentia; family Myocastoridae; genus Myocastor; species Myocastor coypus. Next base: position 22,730 of record PVJA010007870.1, on the reverse strand, counting down.
ATTTAGTACAGGGTCTTGCTATACAGATTGGACTCCCGGTGATTGTGCTGTTTTCAGCCTCCCAAGCACTGGATTATCGGTGCTCCACACCATGCCCTGTCTCATTTGCCAGGGGTCCTATCTGGGGCTCTGAGCAGGCACAGGAGTAGAATTTAATGAAATTAAATAGGAGATTTTCACTGACTACTTTCATTGGTTATTGCTGATTTTTTATTTTCATTTTTTCTGTATACAAAATAGCTACTTTTCTCTGATGAAGATAAGACTTAAATCACTCAGTTAAAAATGAGTACATTTAATTGAACATGAACATGAGCATTAGATAATACACTGAAAAATACCTTTGAGATTTTAACAGGTATCCTAGTGAGCGAAGTCTTTAGATTCACAATAATCTGGGGTCTCATAGAATATTTCAGACCTTTATCACCTAAAGAGGGAAAATGAGGACTGATTGCTGCAGATCAAGTATGTTAGGTTTCTTTCTTCCTTCCTTCCTTCCTTTCTTTCTTTCTTTCTTTGTTTCTTTTTAATTTCGTTTTGTTTTGTTTTTCTATTTTAGGGAAGGGTCTATAGCGTGTTCAGGGTCTCACTACTAGATCAGATTCAGAGTGATCTGCCTGTTTACAGCCTCCCAAGAGCTGGGATTACAGGTGTGCGCCACCACGCTCAGTCTCAATTGCGTCCCAGCACGTCCCGGGGTGGGGGCCAGCACAGCAGGCCCTGGGAGCAAACCTCTGGCTTCTGCACCTGCTTGCAGGTGCCTTAGTCTGCTGAGGTATTTGGCCCACCCTCAAGTATATTAGTTTTAAAATATTCTACACATAGAAATGTCAAAGAGGGCTGGGGAAATAGGTCGGCCGTCTAAGCGCCTGCTTGCCTGGTAATGCAAGAACTGCAGTTTGAGCCCTGGAACCGCAGGCTTTGTGGTCTCGCTGTACTGGCCGATAACACTGCCTGGTGGTAAAGGCCTGTGATCTCTGTGCTGGGGAGGCTGAGACAGGAGGGGAACTACGAGTCTGAGCTGCACAGTGAGATTCTGAACCAAATAAAAACTAAATAAAAAGAAATGTCGCAGAACTTTTGTAACTTATGAGCAACAGTAGAAAGCAGTTTGTCCTGCTTTTGTTTTCTCTACTGTATTGCTTTAATTGCTTTGGATATTGTTTTTCCTATACAATGTAGCAGGTCACCAGACATGCTAAGGACAGGGTAGTATCATTAGCACACTAAAATAAAATGGAGAACTTAAATTTTAATTGACTAATTTCTTATTTTATAATATGTATGTATGTATGTATGTATGTATGTATGTATTTATTTATTTCTAGGGAATTACTACCAGATAATTACTGGTCTTACTATCAGATTGGACTGGTAGTGGTTGCCTGTTTACAACCCCCCAAGAACTGGGACTGCAGGTATACACCACCATGCCCAGTCTTAATTGCCATCACATTGTGCAGGCCTGGGGATTGGGGATTGAACCCTCAGCCACTGCACCTGCTTGCCAGTGCTTTAATCTGCTGAGCTATTTGGATGGCCCTTTTATTTTGTAATTTTGATCCATTAGTTGAACGTAGGTAGGCTATCAAAACATAGTGAAATATTGCAATTTATGGAAAATACATTTGACACTAGATATCATTTCTTCCATGCATTAGAAAGTCATAGCTTTATTTTCTTGAGGACTGTCTTTAGTTTAGAAAGATTCCTATGGGAAAAGGAAAGACCTCAGGGCTAACAAGAAGTGTGAAGATGAAAAGAGAGCTGATACAGCTACATTTTCTTACAGGGAGAGGTGTAATTGTTACTTGCATAATCATTTGGAGTACTGCGTAGTACTCTCTGGGAGCCAGTTTTCTGAACAAGGTTTCTCAACATCTAAACCATAGATGCTGACTCCTAATAGCAGCCAGGTTAGTGTCCTGAACCTCTCTGTGTCATCGGCTCAATATTTTCTTGATACTCATTTCTCTAAGCTTTCACAAATTTCCTTTTCATCCTTCCTCATGATCTTCCATCTGCCTTATGCATTGTTTTATTGAACAGAAGAGATCTGGAATTTTTCTCTGTGTTTCCCTCTAGATTCCCCTTTATCTTTCTTCCTTGACATAAAGAAAAGTGAGTAACTAACTGCTTGGGAGTAATGTTGTCTAAGTCTCCTGTGTTTTTCATCCATTGTGAATAAAGATCCAGTTGTCTTTGGTTTTTATCTACCTTTTCAAGCGTGTTTGTACAGCAATAGCTTTGGCAGCCTCTCATAGCAGCTTCATCTAGAGCAAGGGGCAGGTTTTCCAGGATGGCAGTGCCTCCCTTTAGACCAAAGAACAAAGTAGATTCAGCACTGACTGCAAGACTGGGCTGTCCTCAGAGTCAGGTTCCAATTTTGTAAGGCACCTGTATTTGCAAGTATCCACCTAGGACCCTCTTCCGACCCAGTGGAACTCAAGGGCAGCAGAAAATGAAGCTGATGTGGCAAGCATGCTGTTCGAGGCCCTGGATTACAAATGCCTTGGTCTCTGATGAAGGGGAACGGTGCACTTCTCACCACCCTCACGTCTTGTTAGGCTAACATGTTAGCTCTTAAGTAGTGTGGAATCTCAACTGATTTATTAATGTCTTAGGTTTTGTTATAGCAGCTTTATTAAGATATATACTCACTAATATAGAATATAAAATTCAAAGGTTTTCTAAGTCTATTCATAAAATTGGTCAACCATCGTGAGAAACTAATTTTGGAACCCTTAGACCCCTCAGAAATAAGTCTTGTACCCTTAACTAACATAAGCTTATCTCCCTTTTCTCACATGCTAATGTAATTTTTATCCATGTCTTTGCCCACTATGAAATTTTGTGTGAATATAATAATACATAACATGCGCAAGGTCCATGCATGTTATAGCAGACATCCTTACATCATTCTCTTCTGAGTCTTGAAAATATCCACTTCAATGTAGATGGATATCATTTTTGTTTATATATTATTTACTCAATGAATTTTGGCTTGTTTGGCTGGGAACCAGTAGAGCTAGAAATTATGTGTGGGAGGGAAAGCTGAGGCTTCATTGCTTAAATCAGTAAAGCTACCTCACTCTGAGAAAAAACATCCTGCTGAATGTTGCTGGCTGTTACTCAGTAGGCAACTTTGTGACTGGAAACTTTGCAGAGGTATAGGTAAGCACCCCGTGCTGTTGATCAGGGGTCCTTTGTTAGTCAGGTGTGGCCCACCACCAGACCTTAGCTATTATCTTTTGTCTTTATTTTTTTGAATCCTCTCAGCATTTTCTCCTGGGGATCACTGAAAGGCTAACAAATTCCTACCTTTGGTGTCTGACCAGGGATTTCTGGTAAAGAGGTTTTGATAAGCAAGAAGGTATTCCCCAGAATCTTGTCAGCTCTTGCTATATGTGTGTGTGTCTCCGTTATTCTTCTCTTGTTGCTGGGACAAATAACCCACCCTCAAAATGAAGAAAGGAAAGGTTTATTTAGCTCACAGTTACTTGGAGGTTTCAGTCCATACTCAGCTGACTCCAAGGGAGAGTGGCACTTGGCAGAGGGCAACATTTCAGGGTAGAGGTCAGGAGCAGAGGCAGCTCAGGCAGCTAACCCCTCTCCCCTCCTTGTATTATAATGCAAATTACCTGCCCCAGGGCAGGTGCAGCATCCCCCACCCACTATAATCAATCACAAACTCTAGAAGCCAAGAGGCTTTGGGCGAACAACTAGACACAAATCATAACAATGGGGGAAGGGACTGGTGGATCAATAGTATTGCAGTGTTACATTGACAACTATTGGTTGAAAAATGTGGGGCATGCAGGTCTACTGACCTAAAAATACAGATAAAAAATGAGCTTATTGTGAGATATACTTTTGACAAAAGCCAAAAAGGAGAAAATTATATTGAGTTAAAAATGGGACAGAGTTTCAAGAACCACAGATGCTTATAGATGGATATGTATGTATGTAAAGATGTTTTTTTTGTTTTGTTTTGTTTTGTTTTGCTTCCTGTAGTTATGTTACTTTCTAGGTCTACCACAAAGGACTTAGTGTAGAGGTCTGTTTTAAAATCAAGCCCCAAATGGGACAAAGAAGGGAAAGCAAAGGAATTTCTTAATCCAACAGCTTTGCTCAATCAGATGGAAGAGGAAAGCACTCTCTTTAATTGTGAGCAGCTAGCTCTAATTGGTGCAATGGAGGTACCATTCAGGGAAGGGGGCACTGGCTGGGTTCAGGGAGGGCTCCATGCTCTGGTCCTAGGCTGAGCTAGGTGGGATTCCCTAGCCACCTGCATGTACATGTGCTTGTGCCACAAACTACAGTCCTATGCACCTGGTAGCAAGTGAGCGTCATGATGGTGGCATGCTGTGACCTTGGCATTAAGTATGTACATTGCTGGCATTGACAATTCCTTAGGCTCATTATAGTGCCTTCCTGGGTAAACAAAACATCCAGTGGTCAGAGCCAGAGGGACAGCTGGTACACACAGTGTACATGTACAATGGTCATGGCTACAGAGCCATAGCCCCTGTATCACTTGGAGAGAGGAATATGGCTGAGGTAGCCCTTTCTCGGTACTAACAGCTTGCCCAGCCTTGAGGCTCTATAGTAAAAGCTGCAACCAGAGACAGAGCCCCAGTAAAAGAGTTGTCCAGGTTTTGCTGATATTATTAATGCTAAGTACACAGGAGAAATGAGGATTATGGTTTAAATTACTCCAGACTCTCATATCACTCCATTGATCATTCTTTGTTTGACAAATATTTAAAAAATACTTTTAAAAGGATATATTGGATTAGAAATATAAATTTATTAGTTAAAGGAAAAATATTTTAAAGGCTTTTCAAACGCAAGTGTGGATGACCTTCGGGTAGAGCAGCAACAAAGGTGCTGGGTTTCTGACCTGGAGGGATAAAAAGGGCCACCCCACTAGGCATGGAGCCCCACAGAAAAGCAAAAAATAGACTGGTTCTCTCTCCCCATGACAATTGACATGGAAAGAGAAATTTTTATATTTTCCCCTTAATGTGATTAATTTAAAAGGCCATCATATTAAAGATAAAAAGTTTGTCTTTAGACTTAAAAAATCATAATTTCTAAGATTTAAAATAAGGGAGATAGTTTTAAAAATTAAAAATCACTTAAATTTCTTCTGAGTTCTAATAAGATTGATTACTTTATAGTCCTAAATTTAATTTATATAAAAAAGCTTTGATATTTTACAAATAGATATAAAGATTTGCTGTACAATCTAAAAGCAGTGAGGTTTAAACAGTCACTTAATTGTAACATCCCATTTAAGCGATAGGTCTGCTGGTGCAAGCCATGATAACTTCTTCATATTTGAGTCAGTTTAACCAACAAAGATACATTGTACCCCAAACTGTTTAGATCGACCTTTAAAGAGTTTTAGATATTATTTGGTAATGTTAATGTACTTCATCCAGATTTCAGGCTAATTTCTCTGGTGCTATTGACTGTGATTATTGTTCATATAAGTCAGATAGGTCATATTAGGTTATGGGAGGCTATGTGATAGCTTCCTCCCTGAAATATAGGATGCACGCTTCTCACTATACAATCAAAATCGAATTATAAAAACAAAATGGGGCAATGTATCACTCAACTTCACTTGTCAATATTTACTATTTTTTTAAATTTTGCAAAGATGGAAATATAGCACTGTAAAGGTAATTCAATCAAGTAAAAAAAAGTTAATTTGAGATATAGGATATTTTCAAACTTTTCTGGAGATTACTTTCAGATGAACCATAAAGCCAGATCTGGAAAAAAGAAACATTAATGAAGCTAGGTTTGACCGGGTGCCTATTAAAGGAATGGACAAAATGGAAATTTAAGGTCTAAATAGGTGACAGATTGTATAGAGATAACCAAGGTGAAAGTATTCTTTTTCTTTTTATGTGTTTTGTACAGGGTCTCACTATGAAGGTCAGAGTCATAGTGATCCTTCTGTCTTCAGCCTCCCAGCACTGGGTTTATAGGTGTGTACCATGATTCTCGGTCTTGGTGGCTGGCTCAGTGCTCCCAGTGGTGGGACTGGTATGACATGTATTGTATCCCAGTCCCTGTGCTTGTCTAACGAGGTGCTTAGTCTGCTGAGCTATTTCACTGGCCCTGAGAAAGGTATTCTTAAGTCAAAATACAAAAATACAAGATATGCATATTAATTATAGATAAAGGATTCTATTCCTTCCAAAATTTTCGGATAAGGCATCTTTGACAACAATAAAGTGACTAGTCTGCCTATAATTATGCATATTAATGCATAATTAAAAGATATGCATATTAATTATAGATAAAGGATTCTATTCCTTCCAAAATTTTCGGATAAGGCATCTTTGACAACAATAAAGTGACTAGTCTGCCTATAATTATGCATTTCTAAAAATTTGGTAGATTTTCTGTAACTCAGTTTGATCAAAAATATATTTGAGTGCAAACTGATTTTGTAAAGATGTTTGTGTGTTCTTTGTATTGTTTATGTGTTCACATGTCTTTTTTTTTGAACAACTGTTCCTCTTTTTATTTGAGCTTTGGGACATAGACTTAAAAGCAGGCTTTTTCCTAAGTTACCAGCTGGTCTATGTGATATCAAAAATTGGTTTAATCACAGGCCATCAAAAATTTAAACTAACTGAACAAAATTTGTTAGAGTGGGAGACATTACTGAGCAAAACTCCAGTTGGTGGAGAAAGGGGTGGACAACCTTTGTTTATTAATAAGGAGCCCCATAAAATTTCCATGGTCTTTTGGAAGACCCCTCTAATAATTTGGTCATTGGGTAAACGATGTTTTTCAGAAAAAAAAGATTTTCTCATATAAGATGCTCTTAATACAAAACTAAATTAAGAAACATAGGTTTTCACATGTGTATACTAATTCTTTATTGTTAATCTCATGGTGTAATAAAAAAAGGAGTTGTGGTTCTAGATGTACAGGTCTTTCAAAATGTAAAACAAAGATTGATCATTGTGATAAGGCTTTCTCTTAGATTCAGTCTTCTGCCTTTGACCAAAAACTTGTGATACATATGAAAAAGTTTCTTATGTATCAGATAGAGATGAATGATCAAAAGACTATGTTATGAAAATTTAAGTATGTCATAAATGTTATCAGGATTGTTATGCTACAATATTGTATATGGCTTTGATTTCTAAAGCTTTGTGTAAAAATATGTAATTGTTGTCTTTTAACAGTCTATAGGGAATTAAGTATTAAAACACTTGTGGTCATTGAAAATGATAGTTCCATTTTATGTCCAAGATGTTTGCTATTCAGATAGAAAGTAATGTTAAGCTTACAACCCTTGTGACAGGGTGATGTAATTAAGCTTCTCTTTTGAATGATTAATAAGTGATGCTTGTAGAACAAAAGTTAAGGCGATAGATGGGCTAAGAGGATAGCCAATATTTTCACCTTAGTCCTCTAAGTTCAGTGAGGAGTCAGAACATAAGAGAACTTCTGCTCAATATTTTGAGGCGCTGCCCAGATGATTTCCAAAGCAGCAGCATAACTTTGAATTTTCATCAGCTGTATAGAGGGGCACAATTTTTCCATATTCTTTCCAACAGTTTTTATTTCCTTTTTTAAAAATCAAAGCTATTATTATAACTATAAAGTGACCTCTCATTGTTTTTATTTGCATTTCCCTACTGGCAAATGATATTAGACACATTTTCATGTTCTTATTGGCCATTGCACATCTTTGCTCAAGAGTAATCTGCTCAAATCATTTTCTCATTTCTGCTTTGTCTTTTTATTTTTAAATCACAATAGTTTTTTTCAGATATGTCTATGTCAAGATTACTTTTTAATTTTTAATTATTTTAAATAAGAAATAACAATATGATAGTTTCAAAACACATTAGTAGTACATTCTCAATAATTGACACATTGCACATTGTCCTCATAATAGTTATAAAGACCACAGGGTATGGACATGATACATTTTCTGATTGATATAGGTAAGGAAAGAAAAAATTTCTTCTCTTTGAACTGAGGAGAAGCAGAAGTATACATAGTTCAATGTTCCATAATTGCAGTGGTTTACCGGTGAAACTGGCAATGTTGGAAGTTGTTGATTTAATCCTCTTCCAGCTCATCATACTAATCTAGTTCTGCATTTTATGCCTTGTAATTAAGCTTTTCCACTGGGTGATCAAGGGCAAGTTAAAGCAAGACCTGTATAACAAAACATTCATCTTTTGTAGCTTCCAAGGTCAAATCCCCTCAGGATTAACTTTGGAACCATGTACCGTGCTTTGTAGAATAGTTGTCAATGTCAGCCTTTCGGATGAGTCATGGCCATTGCTTGACCAGATTGCCTTCTGTGAAAGCCTGAGAGATTTTGTTTTTTCTCTAGGTGACTCTCCTTAGACACACTATAGTTCATTTATCCGTTTCCTCTGAGGTCCCATAATCTCATTGACCAGAAAATTTGAGACACCACTGAGTTATAGCATATTACAGCACAGGTTCTCTTGTGTCCTGAGTTCTTACTGACCTTGAAGGGCTAGGGCCAAAATGATAGCTAACCTTGTAGCCCTTCTTTTTCTCCAAGTTTTGGTCTGTTAACTTACACTTTCAACCCTGCAGCAGTGAAACTTCGCAATACTATTACTCTATAACATAGGTAACTGAGCTTAACATTACTGGCTTTCTGAATATCAAACATAATTGACTTAGCGTGAAATTGATATTTTCCATCAATCACTGATGTTCTAATAATGCTCTGTACATTTTTATGCAGACATTTAGAAATCCAACGATGTACAAAATTGTAGTCTGTCAAGCCTTTGGCATTTTGCTCAATCTCTTACTCTCTATTAATATCCCTTTTTTGTTTTTTTGTTAACCAACCATTTACTTGAGAGTATAACAGTAACTGAGTTTACATTAGAAGCAGTACACCTCTAATAGACCATAATGACACGCATTCAAGCATAGTTTTAGTGTTTCCTGGTGCTATGATCAATGTGATAAACCTTTTGAAGGTTCTTAGGACCAATATCTGATTCATCCTGTGTACATAAGTGCATGGTTTTGCTCCTGCTATGTTTCCTCACTTTTCTGCTTCCAGTCACTTCATTGTTTAATGCATAACACATTCAGCTGTGTTATGCCCTTCAATATTTATTTCTTCATTAGAGTTCTTACACTAGGGAGACTATACGATATTTACACATGTAGGTCTGGTTTATTTCACTTATGAGTATATGTTCAATATACATCCATTTATATATGAAGACTTCTAACTTATCATTCCTTATAGCTGAGTGATAGTCCACTGTATAAAAATACCACATCTTTTAAAACTATTCTTCAAATGATGGGCATTTCGGTTGTTTCCAACATTTGGCTATTAAAAATTGGGTTGCTATAAACATAGGTGTACAGATACAGCTATGATATGATGTTTTTCGTTTTTCTGGGAAAATTCCCAGTAGAGGGATAGCTGAATTTTTTAAGGATCCTCCACACTGCTTTCCATAACGGTTGCACCAATCTGCATTTCCACCAGCAGTGGAGAAGGGTTCCTTTTTCCCCACAGCCTCTCCAACATTTGTTGCTGGTTGATTTCTTTATGATAGCCATTCTTTCTGCAGTGAGATAGTATCTAAGTGTTGTTTAAATTTGCATTAAATGGATGGCTAGTGATGTGGAACATTTCTTCATGTATTTATAGGCTTGCTGAATATCTTTCTCTAAGAAGTGTGTCTGCATCTCAACTGTCCATTTCTGGATTGGGTCTATGATTTTTTGGGACCCTAATGGTTTTTAGTTCTTTATAGATTCTAGATAGAAGACCTTTCTCTGAACACTTATTAGTTAAAATCTTTTTGAAATTTGTGGGTTGTCTTTTCACTCTGTTGATAAATTTCTTTTCACATGTAAAAAATTCTTAGTTGGAAGAGGTCCCATTTGTTGATGCTTTCAAATGTTAAATGAGCATTTTGATTTTTGTCCATGAATTTTTGCATACCCCAATGTCTTCAAGATTTTCTCCCACTTTTTCTTCCAGGAGATTTAATATTGAGATCTTTAATCCATTCTGACTTTAGTTTAGTGCATAATGATAGACTTGGGTCAAGTTTTAGTTTTGAGCATGTAGAGAGCCAGTTTTTCCAGCACCGTTTGGTAAAGAGGCTTTCTTCGAGTAAGCGTGTTTGGCCCTTTTGTCGAAGATAAGATGGCTGCATGTGTTTATATTTGCATCTGCATCTTTTATTCCAATGATCCTCAGATCTATTTTTTTTTTTTTGCCAATACCTTGCTGATTTTATTACTGTAGCTTTGTAGTATAACTTTGGGTGAGGAATTTTAATGCCTTCTGCCTTACATTTGTTGCCTAGAATTTTCTTTGCAATTCTGGGTCTTTTTTTGGTTCCAAATAAATTTTAGGAATGATTTCTCGTGGTCTGTTAGGTATGTTCATCATATTTTGATAGGAATTGCATTAAATCTGTATAACAATTTAGGGAGTATGGCCATCTTCACAATGTTTCTTCTTCATATTCAGGAGCAGAGTGCATATTTCCATTTTTTGAAATCTTCTAGGATCTCTTTTTTCAGAGTAATGTAGTTTTCACTGAAAAGGTCTTTTACTTCTTTAGTTAGGTTAATCCCTAAGTATTTCATTTTGTTTGGTGCTATCATAAAAGGTAATTTCTCTCTCAGTCTGCTTGTTATGTGTGTAGAGGAATGTTACTGACTTTTGTGTGTTAACTTTGTAACTTGATATGTTACTGCATTTTTTTGTCTTTTTGAGTCAGGGTCTTGCTATGCAGTTCAGGCTGGCCTTCAGCTCACTTTTGTAGCCCAGGGTGGTCTCAAACTTGCACTGATCCTCCTGCCTCAGCCTCCCAAGTTCTAGTATTACAGGCATGCACCACCAGACCCGGCTGCTACTGCACTTGTGTATTAATTCTAGTAGCTTCTTAGTGCAGTTTTTTTGGTCTTCCAAAAAATGTCATCTGCAAATAGTGATAGTTTTACTTCTTCTTTACCTATTCTTATTCCTTTTATTTGTCTTTCTTGTCTAATGGCTGTAGCTAATGATTCCACAACTATGTTGAATAGGAGTGGTGATAGGGTACATCCCTGTCTTGTGCCAGATTTGAGACTAAAAGACTTCAGTTTTTTCTCATTTAGAATTATGTTAGCTGTTGGATTGTTGTAGATGGCTTTTATCAAGTTGAGGTAGAGGCCCTCTATTAGAATTTTCTATAGGACTTTGAATATGAATGAGTGTTGGACTTTGTCAAATGCCTTTTCTGCATCATTTCAGACAGTCATGTGATTTTTGGCTTTGGCTCTATTGATATAGTGTATTGCATTAATAGATTTGCATATATTGAACCATCCTTGCATCCCTGGGATGAATCTTACCTGGTCATGGTATATAATCTTCTTGATGATTTGTTGTATTCTAGTGGTGAGGATTTTATTGAGGATTTTTACATCTATATTCATGGGAGAAATTGGCTTGTAGTTTTCTTTTTTACTTACATCTCTCTCTGATTTTGGTACCAGTGTAATGCTTGCCTCTAGGAATGTTTTTTGAAGGATTGCTTCCTTTTCAATTTCACTGAAGAGTTTGAGGAGTGTTGGGATTAAGCCTTCTATAAATTTCTTGTAGAATTCAGTAGTGAATCCATTAGGTCCCAGACTTTCCTTTGTTGGTAGGCTTTTCATTACATTTCATATTTCATTGGCTGTTATTGGGTTATTGTGAGTTGTTATATCTTCTTGATTGTATTTGGGTAATTTGTACTTGTCTAGGAAGCTGTCCATTTCATCTGTGTCTTCAATTCTGTGAAAGTAAATATTCTTAAAATAGTTATTTATGACCCTCTGTATCTTTGCTGGGTCTGTTGTAATTTCACCCTTTTCATTCCTTATTGCTTGAATTTGAGTCTTTTTTTTGATGACGTTACCTAAGGGCTTATCAATTTTATTTAATCTTTCAAAGAACCAGATTTTTAATTCATTAATTCTTTGTATTGTTTTCTTTGTCTCAATTGAATTAATTTCTGCTCTAATCTTTATAATTTCCTCCCATCTTTAGCCTTTGGATTTCATTTGGTCTTCTATTTCTAGTCGAATAAGGTACTCCAGGAGAGTATTTATATGTTTTCACTATGTTTTCTCACGTGTGAGTTCAGAGGTATAAATTTCCCTCTAAGAACTGCTTTCATTGCATCCCATAAATTCTGATAGGTTTTTTGTGAATTTTAATTAAATTCTAGATATTGTTTAATTTCATCTGTAACCCACTGGTTGTTGAGAAGAGTGTTGTTTAATTTCTGTGTATTTCTGGAGTTCTTGTGGTTTCTGTTGTCCTTTATTTCCAGTTTCATTGCACTGTGATCAGGTAATATGCATGGTATAATTTCTGTTTACTTGCATATGCTTAAGCATGACCTATGTACTAATATGTGGTCTATTTTAGAAAATATCCCATGTGCTGCTTAAAAAAAATGTGTATTCTGAAGTGGTTGGGTGGAATACTCTGTGTATGTCCACTAATTCCAGTGTTCCAAGTTCTGATTTAGTTCTGCTACTTCTTTGCTAATTTTTTGTCTGTTTGACATAAAAATATCTTTTTTGGATAAGGGGGTATTGAGGTCCCCTGTTGAGTTTGCGGTATTGGATATTAGATTTTTTATGTTCATTGAGGTTTGTCTTATATAACTTTCTGCTCCTGTGTTGGGTGCACACATATTTATCAGTGTTACCTGTTCATCTTGATGTTTTCCTCTAACCAAAATGCACTGGCCTTCTTTATTTTGCTTGATCAGTCTTGGTTTGAAGTTTAGACTGTCTGCAAACAGGATTACTACCCCTACATTTTTTTGAGGTGCTGGGGCATGTTGTATTGTTTTCCATCCTTTAACTTTTAGCCTATGAGTTTCTTTATGAGTTAAGTATGTTTCTTGTATACAGGATATTGTTGGATTTTGCTTCCTTATCCACTTTGCCTGTCTTACTTCTTTTTTTTTTTTTTTTGTCTTTTTGAGACAGGGTCTCGCCATGCAGTTGAGGCTGGCCTTGAGCTCACTTTTGTAGCCCAGGCTGGTCTCGAACTCGCACCAATCCTCCTGCCTCAGCCTCCCGAGTGCTGGGATTACAGGCGTGAGCCACCACGCCCGGCTTCTTACTTCTTTTAATTGGAGAATTGAGTCCATTTACATTGATGGTTATAATTGAAATATATTGACTTATGATTAACATGACTTTTACTTACTACTGTTAACCCCTGGTTCTACTGTGTTTAATTCAGTACCCTATTTGATGAGATCTTTCTGTTCTCATTTCTTTTGTTTGAGTCATTTTGGTCCCTCTCTAAAATTTTTTAAATATACTGTGTAGGGTTGGCTTTGAAGTCATGAAATTCTTTACCTTTTCCTTGCCATGGAAGTATTTCACTTCTCCCTCATACTTGAAAGAGATTTTTGCTGGATATAGCAGTCTGGGCTGAAATTTGTTTTCCTGGAGGACTTGAAGCATTCTGCTCCATGCTCTTCTTGACTTCATAGTTTGTGAAGAAAATCTGCTGCTATTGTGATGGGTTTTCCTTTAAATGTGATCTGTTTCTTTTCTCTAGCAGCTTTTAGTATAGTATTCTGCTGAATTTCTGAAATCTTGACTATTATATGTCTGGGTGTGCTTTTTAGTTGGCTTGATGCTATTTAGGGTTCTGTATGCTTCAGACAGTTGTTTTTTCATATTTGGGAAATTTTGTGCTATTGTTTTTGCCCATATTCTTTTTATATCATTTGCATTGACTCCTTCTTTCTCGTTGATTCCTATTAATCTCCTGTTGTTCATTTTTGCATCATGTTGCAGATGTTCAATCATTTTTTCCTGCATCCTAGTTGTTTTTAAGAGATCCTTTCTTACCTTTTCAGTAGCTGCAGTGGTGTCTTCAAGATCTGAGACTATCTTCATTTTTCTTCATACGATTTTGCCAGCTTGTGATTTAGGTTTTATTTTCTTGTATATCTCTTTGAAACTATTTCATGTGATGTATTTCTTTCCTATATTGCTCCATCAGGGAATCCGTCATTTTTGTATTCTCTTCTAATTTTTTTTTATCAATGTCTTCTTTAGTAGTAGTGAAGTCTCTCATTATAATTATCCTTTCTCTCTGTAGCTCAGAGATTATTTCTGCTCTCTTCTCCTCTGTACCTTTTCGTAGTTGTTCCCCTACTTTAGATGCTATTAATTTAGAGAGGTCTTTTTTGACTTCAGAGGTTATTTCTGTTCTGGTTTCCTTCATATATTTCTGCAGTTGTTTTTCCAGAGTCTATTTTTTCATACATTTTTTTTTTTTTTTTTACTTGACATGTTATCTCTGATCTGTGTTGTGCTATACATTTCTGCACTTACCTTTCTACCTCAGCTGCTACCGATTCAGAAATTTCTTCTTCATGATTCCCATTTTCTTCCATGGTAGTGTTTCCTGTATTTGTTTTATGTGGACTCGGGACCTGGGATTAGATCTTGCTCCTTCTCTTTATCATTTTTTATAGCAGTGATCTCTGCACTTTGGTGAACTTATACAGTTAGCACCTATGGAAATTTGTGTCTGGATCCACCAAGTTTGTTCCCCTCCCAATGTGCCTGGCTGTGAGTTGGAGCTCTGGTGGCTGGCTACCTCGAGGCTCTGTGGGTCAGGACTGTGATCGGCCATGTTTGGATGGTGGGTATAGATGGGGTTTGGGCGACTGTTAAGTTGGGGGATGTATTTGGGCTGAGAGAGTTCTTACCTGGCCAGTGTCAGCCCTGGGTCAGGAAGGTGGATGGGATCTGAGCTCGGGTTGTTGATGAGTCAGTGGATGGACCAAGGCTGAGTCTGCTGGTTGGCCCAGTCAGGATGGCGAGCGGAGTCTGGGCTGGAGTTCGGGGATGTCAGTTCAGGTCTGGGAGCTGGAGTTTGGGCCCGGTGCTGTGCAGCCAGTGGAAATGCCGCCTGGGTCCCAGGGTGACGGGTCAGATCTGGGAGCTGGAATTTGGGCCTGATGCTGTGTGACCAGTTGAAATCTACATCAAGATTTTATGAGAAATTCAGCTAACAAATATTTTATCACATTCTTATTTTCTTGTTATTGTTGTCCTCAGAAACTCTTAAAGCATTAATGTCAATAAAATCTAATAGAGCTATTTTAATCAAATATTCTCCTGTTATCCCATCTGAAAAGGCTTTGCATAACACAATGTAGCAAATGTTTACATGGCAGATTTTCTTACTTTATAATTCTATTCCATTGGCATAAGTGATCATCAAAGCCTGTTTCATACTGTCTCCAGTATAGTAGTTTTTCAGTAAGTTTTGAAGTCAGAAAGTATGAGTGCTCCAGTTTTTTTATTCTTTTTCAAGAATGTTTCAGTATGTTTGTTTAATATATACAAAGAAACCAAATGAAATTCAGTGATATTAGATCGGTAGACTCATTTGCAAAATGTTACCTTCTTAGAAGTAAGAAAGTGTTCAATCTAAAATGAGACATGGCTTCTCATTCATGTAGGCCTTTGATTTCTTTCAGTAGTAATATTTTTTTGTTTGTTTTCAGTGCCTAATCTGTGCATTTTCTTTGTTGTATTCATTTCTAAGCATCAACTACTTCTGATGTTATATTAAACAGATTATTTATTTACTGTTTAAGGGCATAATTTATTTATGGGAGGAGTAAAAGCTTCTCTCCCAGAGAGGGACAGAAGCAAGACCCAAACAGGTTGCTAAGGAACCTGTCTTTTCTAGGGATATTTACAGAGCAAAACTGTGAGATGAGCCAGGTCTAAGGTGGAAACATGGGAACTCTCTAGGTGGCAGGGAGTGAGACAAAATTTACATAGATCATTTATAGTGTAACAACCATTGGATTATTAATTGGTAGTTCTTAGACATATAAATGATTGTCCTCTACTGCTCATGTTGCTTACAAATTTACTGTACTTACTAATTTGGCTTAAAAATAAATTCCTAAAGCTTTTCTCTATATATAGAAGATTGTGCTGCATACAGATGAAGACAGTTTTAGCCTTTTCTTATGTTGATGTTTTTTTTTTTTTTTTTGTTTTGTTTTGTTTCTTTGTGACCAGTTGCCCTGAGTGCAATCCTCAGTGAGATTTGAATTTGAAGCAGTGAGTACAGACAGCCTCATCTTTTCTTGACATTCTGTAGAAAGGGTTATCATGTCCCTGACTGTCATGTCATGCTAGCTGTGAATTTAGGTAGTAAAAAAAAGAAAAGAAAAGAAGTCTTTCATTTGGTAATGGCTTTTATCAGGAAAGATATGTTCTCAAATGTATTTTTGTATCTTTTGAGATAGGACAGTAGTTTTTATACTTCCTCACATTTACATGCTGATTTAATTAATTGGACTTTGCATATTTGAAAAACTTTGCATTTTCTGGGATATTCCCCATCTATCATAGTATAATTATAATTATATATATGTATGTATACACACACACATATATATATATATATATATATATATAAATGTGTATACATACATATATATGTATGCATATTCAGCTAGAATTTTTTTGCTAACATTTTGTTGAGATTTTTGCATCTATATTAATAAAAAGCTTTAGTTCATCATTTTCTTTTGGGAGAATGTTTTTGCTAGATTTCATGTCAGGGCTTTAATATTATCATAGAATTAGTGGAGAAGGGTTCTCCCATGCTGTATTTTGGAAGAGTTTATGAAAGATCAGTGGTAATTCTTCTTTAAATGACTGACATAATTTATGGATGATGCCATCTTCTGTGCCTGGCCGTTTCAGTGAGGGAAACTGAAAAATTATTAGCAAGTTGCTTTGCTTGCTGCTATAGGAAATTCGTACATTTTATTCCTCTCAATTCCAAATAGTGATTTTAGTCTTATTAGGAATTATTTTCATCTAATTTATCTAGTTTTCTGTCATCTAATCACTATTAGTATTGTTTTTCTGATACAATTTTATTTATTTTTGCAATGTTAAGCAATATCTTCTCTGTCTTGAATTTAGTAATCTGGGCTTTCTTTATGCTTTTCATGATTCAAGTAAAAAACTTTACCTTAAAAAATCTTGTTGAAGAGTTTTGTTTGATTGCCTTGATATTTTCTATTATTTTACTATTCAATATGTTATTACTATGTGATATCACATATATTAATATCAACATTTATTTTTAATATATGGTTATACATTAACTATATATTAACAATGAATATGGTTATTATATATTTAATAATAAATTCTGGTTATTTGAGGGATAGAAAGCTCTTTTTTTTCCAGTGAATTAAAGTGATATTATATTGATTTGAGATGTTTTTTAAAAATAGATATTTATAGATTAGATTTTCTTTTCTTTCTTCTTTTTATTTTTTATTTTTTCTTTTTATTTTTAGGGATGGGCCTGCAGGGCGTTCATGGTCTCACTACTAGATTAGACTTGTTGTGATCTGCCTGTTTATAGCCTCCCAAGAGCTGGGATTACAGGCATGCACCTCC
This sequence comes from Myocastor coypus, assembly GCA_004027025.1. Classification (NCBI taxonomy): domain Eukaryota; kingdom Metazoa; phylum Chordata; class Mammalia; order Rodentia; family Myocastoridae; genus Myocastor; species Myocastor coypus. The sequence goes on along the minus strand of PVJA010007870.1, from coordinate 5,198 downwards.
ATGCCCAGTGTTAATTGCCATCTCAGTGTGCCCCAGGGTTGGGGCTCGCAAGGGAGGCTTGGGGATCAAACCTCCAGGCCCTGCATCTGCTTGCAGGCCCTTTAACTCACTGAACTATTTGGCTGGCCATTAACTTATCTTTTAAACACTGCTTTCATAACTCCCATAGAATTTGTTTCACCATGTGATCATTTTCCTTTGTTTCTGATTTGCCTTGTGATTTCTTCCTTAACCCATTCAGGGTATTTTTCCTGTTTTCTATGTATAGTTAGATTTTCTTATTTAATTTTGTATATAATTACTTATTTTATTCCATTAGGGTTGGCTAGGTGCTTTTTGTGACTTTAATACTTATAAATATATTGAGCTTGAGGTTTGTCTTATGGCCTGTCATATGGCCTATGTTGGAGTAAATTCCTTGAATTCTTAAGAAAAATGTATATCTAACTCTTCTGGGTGAATTGTTCAATAGATGTCTGGTATCTATTTTATTTTATTATCTATTTATTTTTAAACTTAGTACAGGTTCTACAGGGTCTCACTATACAGATCAGACCCATAGTGATTCTCCTGTTTTCAGCTTCCCAAGTCCTGGGATTACTGCTCCACCATGCCAGTCTCAGTCACAGTCTCAGCATGACCCAAGAGTAGAGCTGGCACAGCATGCTGGAGATTGAACTTCCAGCACCTACAAATGCTTGAGCAGGTGCTTTAATCCATTGAGCTATCTGGTTGGCCCTTTAGTAGCTATTTTAGCATGTCTATTCTTATTTTTTATTTCTTGCTTTTCCACTTAGTTGTTATGAACATTATTATGTAATGACACAATAACATATTATAAAGTAATTTGTATGTATTATTGTGGGGAAAAATTTCCAACTATTATTGCTCAATTTTTATTTGTCTTAAATTCCATCAGCCTTTCCTGCTTGGGCTTTGGGACATTACTATTATATTTGAGTATATTTATGATTTTTTGTCCTCATGCTTTTTCCTATCTATCATGATGATAATTAATCTTGCTTAACAATTTGACTTAAAGACCTTTAGAGCACACTCTGGGTGTATCTGTAGGGTTTTCCCAGGGAGCCTTTGTGTGCAGCACACCACACTGTGTAGAGAAGACTGCCTGACACACACAGGGCTGGACAGAGCACAGTGTGAGAAAGACTGAGCCTTGTACCTGGGCAAGCCCTGCTCTTCTTGACTAGCTGCGCAAGTGTGTGTGTGTGTGTGTGTGTGTGTGTGTGTGTGTGTGTGTGTGCAGGTGCATGTGCTTTGCTGCTCTCACCTGTGGATAGCAGCCCCTTGCTTCCTCTGCCTCTGATGGCGGACTCGCCAGCAGCTCCCCACAAGCTTCTGAGCCCTCAGCCCAGATTGGTCTGCGCCTTTGCTTGCTCATGTCCGGAGGCTCCTGTCTGAACTAAGCAGCTGCTGGCTTCCTCAGTCTGCACCCTGCAGGCAGCCTCTGTAGGACTGACCTGCTTTAGGCCACAGAAGCTAACCTAGTGCATCCTTTTCTTAATTACACCTATGTTCTAATGTACATGCTATTGGTTCTGTTCCCTTAGAGACCTTGACTAAATAATCATTCTACAATTTCCATCTTTATACTATGTTTAAAAATCTGTTTTGACTTAAATTAGCATGGTAGATCCAGCTTATTTTGTATTTGTTGGTTTTTCTTGCGTTTCATCACTTTAATATACTGTAAGTGAAACAGAAGCACAATGTAGTGAAAGAACGGGTTACTGTGTTCTAGGCGCATAGTCTCCTTTGTGAGATGCTACTTGTCAAGTTATCAGAATATGGTAGCCTGTTTCTAATTACTGTGCTTTAAGCTGTTAATTTTAATTTCTGGGTCCATATGTGTAGTTCCTAATGTCCCCGTGTGAAGTTGGAACGTGTACCTGCCACATCTTTATCCTTTTCTGAATCCATAACATCTCTTTCCCTTCCACTTAGTTTCCCATCTCCTTACTTTTTTTTTTTTTTTTTTTTTTTTTTTTTTTTTTTTTTTTTTTTTTTTTTTTTTTTTTTTTTTTTTTTTTTTTTTGTCTTTTTGAGACAGGGTCTCCCTATGCAGTTCAGGCTGGCCTTGAGCTCACTTTTGTAGCCCAGGCTGGTCTCGAACTCCCACCGATCCTCCTGCCTCAGCCTCCCGAGTGCTGGGATTACAGGCGTGCGCCACCACGCCCGGCTCATCTCCTTACTTTTGATTCCTTCTAGCAAAGTTTTTATTTCATTTATTGTAACCTGATAGATTTTTGTAGTTCTGGGATTGAATTGAGACTTCTACACTGAGCTAACTCTTCACCCCTTTGAAAAAAATACACACATATACACGACTGTTTTTGAGACTGGGTCTCTGTCACTAATTTTCTAATTAGCCCATGCTGGGTTGGAACTCACCATCCTCCTACCTTATTGGCATTACAGTCTTGTGCCACCACATCTGGCTAGGTATTGTGAATTTAAACTCCAGACTTTTAGCCTGACTCTTTTTTTTGTGTGTAATTTCTATATCTTTATTGACAGTCTCTGTTTAATAAGAAGCTGTCATCAGACCATCCATTCCTTACTTAAGCATGGCATTATTTCTTTAAATGTATTTACGATGCCTACTATGAAGCTTCTGCTTGGTGTCTACCACTTACGCACTTCACAGGTATTTCTATTGCTTCCTCTCCCACACCTGGTAATGGGGATGTTTTCCAACATTTTGAATATTTTATGCTTTGTATGTGGAAACCTGGGCATTTTGGATACCCTGTTAACAGCGGCTCTGGATGATTAACATTCTCTTCTTTCAGAGACTTTTTTATTATTTGTTTCCTCTTAGTTTAGTGACTTTGCTGGACTGTACTATAGAGTCAATGCCCATATTCCTAAAAATTTATCAACTGGTACAGAATTCCCATGGTGGTGGGACCAGCAGGCGAGGATCTTTGGGAGGTGATGACTTTGTGAGAATGGAGCCCTCAAGGTAGGGTCAGTGCTGCTATAAAGGTACCAAGAGTTCCTATGTCTTCTTCCACTATGTAAGCACACAGAAAAAGATGGCTCTATATAAATCAGAAATTAATATCTGAGCCAGTGTTCAGATTCCACTAACAGATTGTGCAGTAAGATCTGCTTCCCTGTGACTTGTGGCCTCTGATGCATTTCAGCAGAAGGCACAGTCGCAGGTCCTTTCCCTGGGGTGATGGTTATTTTCGCAAAGTCTTCCTTGACGGTGTCTCTCCTTGAACTTTTAAAAAGTTTGTCTCTCTGGGTAGCACATCCCAGTGTCAGCCTTCACTGACTTCTGGCTGATTATTCTACACCACTTGGTGATATTCTGGGCATAAGTTTCACTTTATCCTGATCCAATTAAATATGCTTCTTGCTCAGAAAGAAAGTCTTTGAGGACAAGCTTTGAGGTTTTTCTAACCCCAGGAGAGCTCTTTTCGTTGTCTCTTCCCTTTGTTTCCACTGTTAAACTTCTCCTCAGTCTTCATATGTGATTTAGCTCTTCACTGTCTTAGAAGGACAGGCCTTCTCCTCATAGCTTAATTCCAAGACTTTTTGTTTTTAAGAGCAGGATTGGTTTGTGCACCCCACATTCAGTTTGGCTCAGTCAGTTTTCTTCAGTAAAGCTTTGAATCTCTCAGTTTTTATGGCCTGCCCATCCCCTGGCTGGAACCTCTGGGCTATAGCTCCAAAGATGGGTGGTGACATAGTCTGTGCCTTTTGCATTGTTGGTGCTCATGTATGACAGGGAGCCAAGTAGTGATGGCAGCTTCTGATGTTTTCTGCAGGTCTATCCTGGTGTGAATTCTACTGCTCTGGCAACAGGAGAAGGGACAGACAATCAGGCCACATGCAGACTCTCTCTGTCCTGTCTTGGGCAAGGGTTCTAAACTACAAGAGATGACAGTTGAAGGAAGAGAGCCCAAACGTAGTCTTGTCTGGAGTAAAGGTTCTGCTACAGCTTTCGTCGAGTTGGCTGAGAGATTCTAGAGAGCTATTTAACAAATTTTTGTTATGAAATATTGAAACAAGAAATGTAGATGACTGGACCACCAGGGTACCAATAACACTGCTGTCTTTCCTTAGGCTTATTTTTGAACTATTCACTTATAAACGTTAGTCTAGACCTAAGATTAGTCTTCTAAGACACACATTTGAATCAGCAGTTCTTTGCAAAATTGAGAATTTCCGGAGAAAATGAAGCTCTCATAAGAAAGGAAGAAAAAAGAATACCGGACTCTATGTGATGATCAAGTTTAAATGACTAACAAAGAAAGAGGAAGTAGTTAAATATTTAGGGGATGTGAAAACAAGAAAACAAATAGTTTCTGTGTTAATATTTAGATGCTTGATTCATTTTCATTGTAGTGTAGTGCATGGTGATAAGACATAGGTCTAGTTTTAGGCTTATTCATGTAGAAAACTAGTTTTCCAGCACGACTTCTCAAAGAGGCTGCCTTTCTTCCAGGGAAAGTCTTTGGCCCCTTAGTCAAAGATAAGGTGACCCAATGTGTTAGGAGTTATATCTGCATCTTCTGTGTGTTCCACTGATCTTTAGGTCTGTCTTTCCTTGCCAGTTAGATGCTGATTTTATTGCAGTAACTTTGTACAATATCTCCTGCCTTGCTGTCCAGAACTGTCTTTGCTATTTCAGGTCTCTTCAGCCTCCAAATGAATTTTAGGCATATATCTCAAGTTCTGTGAGCTGTGCTAGTGATGTTCTGATTGGAATTGCATTACATTTGCATGATAATTTTCAAAGTATGCCCATTTTCACTACGTTGGTTCTTCTTACCAAAAAACAAGTATTCTCTTTCCATTTTCTAATGTCCTCTTTGATTTCTTTTTTTTTTTTTTTCCACAGTACTATAATTTTCAAAGGAAGATTTGTTTACTTCCTTTTTTTTTGTGGTATTGAGGATTGAACTCAGGAACCTGCACTTGCCAGGTAGATGCCTTGTATCGGTCAGGGTTTTACTAGAGGAAGAGAATAGATATAATATAAGGAATGGATATTAACACCAAATATACAATCTATAAGAAATTGTAAGATTGGCTTACAATAGCCACAGAGTCAGATGAGGAAGCGCGCACAGGGCGTCTGCACACTCCGGACTGAAGGATTCAATCCCGAGGCTTGGACTCACTGCAGCACTCCGTGTAAGTCTCTGTCGGCTGACGGGTCC